>KK121985.1:112674-185087 GCA_000611955.2 Stegodyphus mimosarum
GGGGGGGGGGGAGGGAATTGTGGGATAAAGATTGGACTTAAAGAATTCTGATTTTATCACGAACCTTAATTGAAGAATTAAGATAAAAATAATATACTAATTAGTTTATCAGTTTAATAATCAAATACAGAACCATGCGTGGGATGATAAAAAAATTTTCGTATTTACGTGACACTGAGTTTCGGGCGAATTTCGCGGAGACAATAGGAGAGATTGGATGCAGGTTAACGATAATTTACGAATTGAGATTTTGCTAATCGAAGGTCTTATGCTTTCATTAGCCATATCAGACACCCACGAGAGAGTAATACAACTCTGTTGTTTCGAATGGCCTGACACTTGCAACTTAGCATTCGTCGGGAATAGTAAGTCGGTCATTTAGCCATCTCATCATTGAGAAGGTTGTTCAAGTTGCAGCACAGCAAGGGCTGACGATTTTACACTAGCGAGAATAGAGAAGTTCCGTCCTAATTTTATGGAAAACACTCCGATGGATCCGAGGATCTTCCATCTCTATTTCCCTACCGTCAAACCTAGGACTTTCGTCTCTGCAGTATTTGTGTCCCTCATGCCGCGCACTCCATACATTTACAAAGGTCCAAGCCTTCTCCGAGATTCGAACCCCGGCGCAACAATACGGCAGCCAGCAAGGCTAACTATTATACCGATCAATGTGGAATGTAAACGACGTTCTAGGCAGAAGCAAAATTTAAATTTCATATTTTAGTTTCTGACTTCCAACAAAAATCGGGTATTTAATCTGTTCCAGAAAGGAATACAAAACTTAAAATGCGAAATTAAAAATTTTGTTATAGTTTCTGAATTTAAATAATAAAAGTTAATTGTGAACAAAAGAAAGTTTTGTATTTTGGGATCCTCCTTGAAAGTGGAGGTTCTGGAAATGCACCTCATTCTCCTTTGTACAAATAAAGCCCAGCCCAAACCCCATCCTCTTTTCAGAATTAATGTCATCCATTTCAACGTTTGAATGAAGCAAACAATGAACGATATTTTTTTCAACCTTTCTATTACTTAAAAGGGAAAATCCTCTTTCATTTCTTATATTAAGCCAACAAAAATGTGCGTTTATAAAAGCAAACCTTTGTGAAGCTGAGGACGAGATTCTGTATTTTCGCATCAATAAGTGATTTAATTAAAATTGTCATTATCATGATTTATAATGCTTTTTTGGTGCAAAGGCTTAATTATACTAATCATAATCCTTGGCCGAAAAATAAGAAGTTTAGCATTACAGCTATTCTCTTGATAAAATAGGAAAGCACGGGAACGGAACCATATATTTGCTATTAAACTTTCCCTCACCGTAACCACACTATATTTGTGCTTTTATTTCATGTTTTCTAAGAAAGAGTTTAGTCAAAATTTATTCTCGACGAAATTTGTCAGTGACGATTGAGGGAATTTATTATTATTATGCCGTCGGTTCATCATTATTATTATTAAAAAAATAAATAAAAAAACTTATCATTCTTACTGCAATAGGTCGTATGTCAAACAAATATTTTTTAGGAGATGAGGGAAGTGTTAATAAAGATTTTTCATAACGCTGAATATAAATGGAAGAAGCTTCACACATCAATTTAAAATATAAAATTAGGCAAGACTTTGTAGAAAACTATCTATGTCTGAAGTGTTAGGCAATGAGGTCTTCCTTCTTTTGAGAACTGAAAGCATTTTTGAAACCTTGATGAAGATGGACTTCTAGACAGACGTGCTTATCTTTCAAAATGCTGTTTGAGAGAAGATCTCATTTGAGATCGATAGTTTCTTGTAAAACTAGTACCGACTACCCAACTGGGATAGTGGTTAGAGACACTGACTGTCGTACCGAAGGACCCAAGTTCGAATCCCGGATAAGGCATGGAGGTTTGTAAATGTATAGTGTCTGTGCGACATAAGGATCACTATAAATCTGGCGAGCCGAAAGTCCTCTCGAGAGGTTGTGGTAGTGGAAAAGGGATGGGAGACCCCTGGGCCCATCCTTTCTGGGTGCTCCCCATTAAAATTGGGGAGGGGGACTGAGCAAAGTTGTACAGTCACTTGCACACTGTGCTCAAGTCACTGTGATCAAGGCAATTGCCAACGACAGGCGCAGTCTTGCACTCCTTGCCACGACGAATTTCGTGGGCTTGTTTTGATGTTACTGTTAGATAACTGAGATAAATCACAATAATAACAAAACTAGTGCTCATTGAAGATTTTTTTTTTGCATAATTTCATGCATGTGAAATATCTGCGCAAGCTCATACTCATTTCTTGTTTTTCTGCCATATAAGGCACTTTCATTTTCCTGTGAAGTGTCGAATTGATAATATTTTTATTAAACAGCGCATTAATTTTAAAACGGACGTTTTTGACATACGAACTATTGCAATAACAACCTCGACTTTCTTTGTCGTTAATTTTATTTCCATTTCCTTTTAGAGAACTGCAAAGATTCGAATCACGTATGGAGGCCAGATTCACCCCCAGAGTCTTTCGCTTCTGGATCCGATTCTCCTGCCTTGACTATCGAGACAGAAGAACCTAGCAGCACGGCGTCTGACAGCACAGAAACTGTTTCCGAACTAGCCAGCCCGACTTACGATTACAGAGAGGATGGAAGCCCTTTAGCAGATGAACTGCGAACTCGTTTGAAACTGATACAGTCTTCTCAAGCAGAAGGAAGCTGCGTGACCAGTCCCGTCGATGAGGTATCGGAAGGTAGCACGTCCTCTGCTTTGTCTTCAGAGCCGACCAGTTCCGGCAAGGACCTCTTGTCGCCTCCTGAAGCGTGTCCCCGACTCGTACGAAGTACGTCTCTGAAGACGGGTAAGACACCGCCGGGAACTCCAAGCAGGAAGAAAATTGTTCGTTTCGCGGATGTCTTGGGCCTGGACCTCGAAGCCATCCGCCATTTCGTGAAAGACGACGATGCTCCCATCGTTCCTCAGTCAGCTTTCGCGGACTTGAAAGTTCCCACTACCTCCTCGAGTACACCTCTTCTAGCATGGAACCGAAGTAGTAATGCCCTGACGCCTACTGGATGTCGGTTCGTTCCACAGTTCGAGCAGCCAGGATCTGACCCTCACTTTCTGGACAAGGTTCGACAACAGAAAGTGTGCCTGGAGAATGCCGTAATCAATGACTTGCGGGTAACAGGCGTCATTCGAGTTCTCAATCTGGGCTTCGAGAAGCTGGTGCTGGTTCGGTACACAACGACAGAGTGGGCAGTGCACACCGACCTAACAGCAGATTACGTACCGTCCTCTTGTGACGGTTTCTCGGACAAATTCAGTTTCAACATCCATCTGCCTCATCTCTCGCCAGGACAGAGACTGCTATTCGCAATCAAGTATGTGGCCAATGGCCAGGAGTTCTGGGACAATAACTGTGGCAACAACTATATTTTGAAGTGCCAAGCGAAGAGTCCAGACCAAGACTCTACGGCCGGAATCAGTGGCCCCAGATGGATCCATCATTTCATGTGATGCTCTCTGTTGCCTTCATGTTTAGTCTAAAATACTGTAGGTGGAAAACTTCAATGGTGCTTTCCGACAACTTAGGCTTGGAACTTGACTAGAGCCCGTTTCTTAAGCTTTCACACTTTTTCCATTTAACTAGCCTGAATTAGCCTCGCCCATCCAGACTTGCATCACAGCGTCTTGATCCTGTCCCGAGAGCTGCCACTTGACATGAAAGTAAGAATTTCATTTTCTTATATGTTTTAATCACTCTCATGTTTCTTTCCATAGCACTTAAGTATGATTTATAAACTTTTGATTATGAAATATTAATTTAAAGGCTGAGCAAAGAAGAGATTTCATACCTTTTCTTCGGAGCCATATTTCAAAAATAAGACGCTGAAGAGGCAAATGAAACGTTTATGGCTAATCTCATTTTATGTCCGATTTTATAAAATAACTATTTGAATTGCATTTAATAACTTTGGCTTCATTATAAAAACTGAGATTCGGACGCCGTATTCTGTAGGTAACAGGACTGGTTTGTTTGATTATGGCAAAGCATTCAAGGGCAGTCTGTCCAAAGGGAAGGATGCCTTCGTGGACTAGTTTCTAAAGAAAACTGGCTTGTATACACATTAGCATGGGGGAAACCACGAAATCGCCCATGAAGTTAGCCTGTTCGCCGGGATTTGAACCACGGGAGAACTACTAGAGCTTAGCGACCTTGTCGCTTTTTTTGGCTGTTGGTAAGCCGATAACAAAGCTTACTTTACTGCTTGCCTTCCCACATTTTACCTCCAGCAATTAGTCAGGCTAGAATACCGTGGATATTGAAAGTACATTCTAAAATTTTCTCTTTTCCTAGTTCGTTTTAAAATTTATTATCGTAGTCTTTTACATTAGAATATCCAAGATTGGTTACACAACTTAACGAGAAATTTGGCTGTTGCGTAAAGAAAGGGGGGCAATATATAGTATGAAAATTAAAAATAACACAAGATAACACCACCGAACATTGTGACATTATAAATAGCGTTTTAATGTATAAAATTACCAAGCAAAGAATTCTGGCCATTGTTTTGAAAGAAAATGACAGAAACTTAGTCATCGGGATAGTTGGTTATTCCTGGAAGGTACTTTTGTATAAATATGAACCAATTTCCTTTAGGATCGCCTTTACGAAAGCATCCCTTCTTTTAGGCAGACAGTCCTTGTGCACTTTATCGTAACTGACTGAATACATTGGAAAAGTGTTCGTGAGCTGCGTAATTGGGGGAAGGGATCCGAGTTTTTTATGTTTACAGTAGGTAATTATAGCCACTTGCGTGCTTTATCTAAATAAAGTAATTTAACCTTAACATAAGAAAAAAAATTAATATAAGCGAAATTCGCTTCGCGATAAAATTACTACCAATCGGTAGTTACAGTTTAAAATGAATCAAATAAGATATTCCATCAACCTGCGACAATGAGTCACGTGACACCTTTTAAAAATACTGTACGAAACTTATATTTACTATATATTTTACTGACATTATCCCGTTTGTCATGCTTATGATGTATAAAGAGGTGCGAGTCATTGCGAATTCGCAGTGATAAATTCTTAATATTAATACAATGAAGCTGAGAATGAAAGAGACAAAAATAACTTGAAATCTGATCAAATTGCAGCTTTCCTCTCCTTTTCTTTCTTTCTTTTTCTTTTTCTTTTTTTTTTTTCCTCAGCAGAGGTCGGCGAATTTGAAATATAAACAATAGAATGCTGCTGTTCTTTTAGCGTCGAAATATTTTGGTTTAAAATTTATCGTTTGCCTAACAGAAGAGAGCGAAGACCCATAATACACTGCTGCGATCTTAGAGAATTCTAATGCCATCAGGTATGTAAGGATTCTATTCAGCTCAGTTGGATTCGCTTCGGAAATTTTGCTATACAGAAAGAAATATTGTGTTTTAACTTAAAAAGGTGACATGTTTATTTCAGCAGCTTAAATCGGTGGTATTGTTTTTCACTTATTGACTAAATCCATTCTGCTGCAAATAAAGGTCAAAACCACTACAGGACATTGTTGCCAATCGATAAGGCCGAAGATCTTTTATTTATCTTCGATACTGTAAAGATGAATTGCTCATCATAAAAAAAATATTTTATCAAGACTTTTTCATAATATTTTTGAACAAGTGGTCATTTTTACTCTTAAGTGAGAAATAAATGGTTTCGTATACATTACAATGCAAAATTTCTGATTCTATTTATTAAATACGCTATCGGCTACATTTAAAATAGATTCGAATATAACATTGAAATTTTGTTAAAATGTGCAACTTGCGCTATTTTCTCTTGATATTTATGCTTTTAATTTTATTGTAAAAGTAATATGCTTCAATATATTCCTTTTCTATTTATACTTTTTTACGACAGAAAAAGAAAAGCAGAAACAAAACAGAATTTCTTTTTTTGGGGGAGGAGGAGGGGAGAGAAGTTTTAACTTCAATCAGTAAAGATTCAGTTTTTGGAGTTAGACGACAAATTATTTTTAGTCTAAGAAGAAAAACGAAATATTTGTGAATTTTTAAGTTTTTTCATATTTATGCGGTTACTTTAAATATTTGTTAATCTCTTGTTGTTGTATTGTCCATGGCTTTCATGGAAGAATAGTTGCCAGTGCCTCAAGAAGGTCGGACTTCTACTTCCACCCCAATTTTTAGGAAGAGCACTCGGGGGTGGTCTGAGAGTCTCAGCCCTCTCCCTACAACTACGAGAGAACTTTCGGCTGGCCATATATTTTGAGTGTCCTCATGCCGCAAAGGCACTATACATTTACAAACATCCATGCCTTCAAACCCGGGCTCTTCGGTACCGCAGTAGACTACTCTAACCATTATACCGTCTCTCTTTGAGATATTGGAGTACAATTTCAGTTTTACAGTCTAGACTTTTCCCCTTTGTATTTCCAGCAGTCTGTGTTGTAATTACGTGTCTCATTAATGTTTGTTGTACTACTTTCCTTGCCCAAATTTCAAATTGTGAGAGTTCTTGTTTGGACAAGACTACAACGTTGTCGAATACAGGAAATCGTAGAAATGCAACCCAGTCTTCTTACCTTGCAAATGTGTCTTGGTCCTTATAAAATGGGAATAATGTATCGATGTGAATGTGTCGCATGAAAAAAGCCGAAAAATATTCCGCTTAATGTACTTGGACCCGCATACCGAAAAGCCTTGGAATTGTTTCGCCTACTAAACTCAGAAGACATTGAGATTAAGAAATTTAAGATATTAATATTAAGAAAATTAATTAGTCAATCTTTTGGTAATTTGTTTTAAGAAAGTACCTAAATATTCAGTCAGTAGCTATATATTTATTTCATTGGATTATTTGCGTACAAGGCTTGCAAAAATATTTCCCTCAGGAGAAAATTTTTATTTTGACAGCATATCAGATCCATCTATTAAAGGTAATGAATATCTGTTCAAGACGCTCTTAAAACGATCAAATAAATAAATAAAAGAGAGATAAAAGCGGGGAAACAAAAGAAAACAACCTTGTTTACACGATTTTAATTAAACGAGTTAAAAGGTAAGAAGTAATTTTTCTTAATATTATTAGTAAATGTGTGCTATAGGTTGCATTTCTCCGAGTTTCTCTTCCCATTTCCCGAAAGATTAATCACCCAATCTCCTGGTTTTTAGCTTTTAGTAAGAAGAATGTTTCCAAGCAATAAATGAAATTTCTTAAATTAATGAAATTTAAATTATGCAACTTAAACTATACAAATTCCATTTTTCCACCCCTAATGATTTCCAGTGTAATTCTCTTTCTTCAGTTTCGATGTGATTCTGCATTACCTTAATAACCATAGACATCTAGAACTTTTTCTAGAAATTTAAATAAAGTCTAAGCACTATACATTTATATTTAAAATGAATTTACATCAATACATGGTGTATTACTTTATCCAAACATTAGTATGTGCATTAATATTTTTTTCCTTTTTCGTTAGCATTTAAAAGTGCTTGATAAATGAAAGCATCCGAGTATGATTCAACTCTGGTAGCTCGATCCGGGCTCAAATCCTAGCGAAGCACTAACTGACGTTTCTGTGGTTTTCCCCGTGTATAACGTGAACGTAAGGAAATTGAAAAACAGCAGTTCGGGTTCAAAGAGATTGTCCAGCATCCTACCCCCTTAGGTCTATATTTAGCTTTAAGTGATTATCTGTTCTTCAAATGAAATCTCAAAACTATGGAAAAAGATTTAATGTTATGGCATTGGAAGAGCAGTTATAGAAACTTTTGTGTGCAAACCTTCAGATTACGTGTTCAGGGACGTAAAATTTCTTGTTAAACGATTGAAAAGGGTTTCGAAATACAAGGAAATCGTACTTAAAATAAAGTATTAAAATTTTCTGTATTTCTTTTCGAAATATAATATAAGGGAGAAAACTTATGGATCTACCTCCGTATACTTTTGAAAAAATTGAATTTGCCACAATTCCTTTGCTGAAGAAAATAATTATGTACTGCTACGTTTTGCGAAAAGGTGAAACTTTAAATGTATTGCCAGTTTTAAAACTCCATTAATTGATTTTATTCATATTTTTTCTCAGGGATCAGGTATGTGGTAACACCTTTAAGGAGATTAATTTCTTAACGATTTTAAATACTCATGACCAATTCGTGCCCGTTAAATGTTACGCCAAAGCTCTCGTATATGTTATCATTAGCAGCTTAACCACATTCTGAAAAGCAGACACAAGTACCTAATTAACTTGAATTTATGTTACTTCAACCCTTTTTAGGGTTAAAATAAAATATTTCAAAACAAAGTTACCAGACTCCTGTGCCTAGCAGTGAACACAAGTTGTCCTTTAAAATGCCATTGTAGTTACGATATCTAAATATTTTTTAAGAGAGACTGCAAAATCACGAATTAGCTAATCAAAATCTTTCACCAATCAAAAAGCGCCCGGCCATTAAAAAAAACTTACCAATCACGCTAAATGTTATACACTCATTGCCATAAAAATTTGTCTACCAAGAAATAATTGCGGGATCGTAACGAAACTTGGCATGAAGGTACATGTCGGGTAGATATGCAAATGATTAGAAATTCAGCGTGATTGCGCATTGCGTAATGCCACTACAGGGCATTCAACTTCGTCCTTCTTGGAGTATGAAACAGGTACGTAGAGTTCTTTCGAGTGTACTTATCTTTTGCTAAGGAAACGCTGAAGTAGACATGCTGTTGCACCGCCATCGAAGCCAATATCAGCAGCTGTCAAGAGTTCGAGAGGGGAAGAATCATCGGGATGAAGGAAGCCGGGTGGTCAGCTCGGCGAGTAGCTCGTCAGGTAGGCCTTTCTGGTTTTACTGTGAGGAGGTGCTGGAACCAGTGAACAGAAGAGACTCCATTTACACGGCGAACAGGCTCAGGACGCCCTCGACGGACCGGTCGCCAAGAAGACCGTCACATCATATGACATGCACTAGTAGAGCCAACTGCCTCATTGGATACTATCCAGACACAGGCAGCAGTTTCATTACGGGCGCCTGTGTCTTACCGAACCATCGCAAGACGCCTGGTTGAAGGACATCTGGTATCGCAGCGCCCATTACGTGTGCTGCCAATGACACCCACCCACTAACGCCTCCGTTTAGAGTGGTGTCTCGCACGACAGGATTGGACTTTAACGGAATGGAATCAGGTTGTCTTCAGCGACGAATCTAGCTTCAATCTGATCAGTGATGACAATCGTGTTCGTGTGTGGAGGCCCCGTGGTGAACGCCTCAATCCTGCCTTCGTTTTACAGCGACACACAGTTCCCACAATTGGTGGAATGGTATGAGGTGCCACTGCTTACGATGCACTGTCACCTTTAATATTGATCCAGGGCACAATGATAGGCCAGCGGCATGTTCATGACATCCTTCAGCCACATGTGTTGCCAGGACGGGATTTTAACTTTAACGTCAGGGCTCTCAGGAGCCTGTTTTCAACATAAAAATGCTCAGCCACACACAGCACGGATCTCACAAGGCTGCCTCCACCACATTAACACCCTTACCTGGCCTGCTTGATCCCCAGATTTGTCACCAATTGAGCATATCTGGGATCATTTGGGACGGCAAGTTGGACAGCGTACGAGATTGGACGAACTAGAGGCGCGTTTACAACAACTGTGGAACGAGATGTCTCCGGAAACCATACGGAGCTTGTATGCCTCAATGCCCGCTCGTATCGCATCGTGCATTTGCGCTAGAGGTTGCCCAACAGAGTACTAAAACTTCCGTTCAGGTGTTTTTTTTCTGCAATAAACTATCCTTTTTTCTTTCATTTTCTAATCACTTACTTATATCAAAGTAGTACTTACATATATAAAATTTCGTTTCATTCTGACAACTCTTTCTTGGTGCGCAAATTTTTATGGCAATGAGTGTATTTTAAATCCTTCATGTGCCGCGTCTTTCGTGAATGAGCAAGCGAGACAAACGTCAGTAAATGGTAATATAAACGCACATACGATTACGAGTGATTCTCTAACTTTATAACAAACTGATTACCACCCAAATCTACATAAACTCTGACGGAATGAGCGAGTTCGTGACAAAATGAGTGAAATTCAAATATAAGATCACGTGCTTAGTATTCAAGTATCCCCAACTTCTCTTTAATAACGTAGTGATCAATCTTTCGCTCTAGTTGGAAGTACCATACGTTTTACTAATAACCTATGCCAAATAAATATTAGAAATGAGTAAGTGATATTGTTATTAAGAGTTTCCAAAAGCCCTTCCGTAGAGAATATATAGTGATTAGGGGATTTTCAAGAATTTGAATTGATTGATCTCTGTTGCAGATTCTCAATGGGCCTATAAGAGCAGCTATTCGGTCGTTTAATACTTATTTGAATAGCTCTGGAGTCAAATGGTTGCTTTTCAGAAATGGTACAGTGTAGCCTCTTGAAAAATTGTATCATTATGTTTTCTATTTACAGTTACTGACGCACGCTTCCATGCTTACAAGTTATGACAAAGATTTCTAAAGCACCTCCAAACATTACTACCATCTGTCTACGACCCAGCGGGAAGTTTAGTAACTCAACAGAGTTCTAAATTTACAGGCTGAGACAGCAATGTATGCGCATATTAAAAAATTCTGGAAAAATTTTTTTTCAAGTGTCAAAGGTGAGTTTTCCGTTAAGGTTTAAAATCACGTCCTGGCAAAATTAAATTCTAATACGTGATCATGTCCTGGAAACCGGCCTACATGAAGAGAAGAAATAAGCTTTAAGTAGCATTTGTGGCACATATTATTTATTACCTCTCCGCAAATACAAAACCTTTAATCTATCCTCCACGCGATCTATCTGAGTGCGGCTGCTTGGTAAAGTATACATATCTTCAATTTACCTTTCGCATTCAATAAATATGCCATGGATTAACAGACTTAGCGATTTGAATGCAATAAACTCACTTCTCAGTACTTTAGATATTTTACATTTTAAATTACAGAATTACTGTACATACAGAATTACTGTAAATTAAAATGCGATTAATTTATAATATAGCTGATAAATTTTATGAAAGTTTGACGTTTTGTTGTAATGAAAAATATTAACGTCATGAAAATTTTAAAGTCGCAATTAGTATAAATTATTTCTTTCAATTTTAATCATTTTTATCTTTTATAATTAAAAACAATTAATAGAAAATTCTCTTTTTAGCGTTTGACCATTATTTATAGTTTCTAGATTGCAACCTTTTTATCCGTTGCTTACTTTTATGATGCAAGTGAGGAAATTTCCTTTCCTATTATTTACATTTTATGCCGCTCATAATTTATTCAGTGATGAATCACTGGAAACTTTCTCAGGATATACGGGAAATCCCTCAAACCAAGCTCATATAACACCCCTAAATTTTATCATACTGGACATATTTCATAGGATGCTGGCCCATACTCTATACTAGCGTGATGACTTTAAATATGTAGTAGGGAATCTCGTCCGTCAGTAGTCAGGGAAAAATACTTGGTTTATCTTTTTCCTTATCCGTCTTTCTGAAATTTCCTTTAATATCTCCCCTTATTTTCATTAGTGTCGTGTTATAAGATTTCTCCTGATCATAAAGTATTAATTTACTACAATAAGGGCCCCAAAACACGTAATTAGTGGTTGCTAGAAATTCTTGGTAAACTACCAGTGTGGTATTTTTACTATCATTTGAAGGAGTGTGCTATGCTGTGCTTCATAAGATATGCAATTCATTTCTCATTCGTCTCCTATAGGTTGAGTTAAAATGTAAAAATCCCTTAATTTCAGAGGTACGAGAAACCGTATATTGTAGTTTATAATACATATTTTATGGCACAATGTTTAATGCACTGTACTAAGCAGAATGTCTTATTTTTGTTTTATTTACTTGTTATGATGCCTTACTTGCAAAATTTATTAACAAAATAACCGTAGTTATATGTGTTATAAGACTACCTTATTTTATTTAGCATTCGCTATTATCTGCAGTTTCAGAGATCCTTAGTATGTCTGAACGTATCACCTGCTGATAAAAGGAATCTACTGTATATTAAAAAGTAAAGATGTAAGTTATTAGTCATTGATTTGTAGGCTTTTAAATTGCTCATATTTTAGATTGCAATTCGAATTCATAATTTGAATGCTAACTTAAAGATCTTACTTCACGTCAAGTGCATAACGTGAGTGTGAGACTAATTATTTGGACGCCACGCGTAAATAAATCAGCTATGCACCTCTTTTTACCACGCTAAAAGATTCCAGTACATAGCAAGTAAATATTTAACATGCGCGCAACAACATTTTTAAAGCCATAACAAAGGTAATGAATGATCCAAAAATTTTGGAAACATCCTGCAAAAGACCTTTTTAAAGTCGGAGGAAAGATTTAAATTATTAAGAACGTTTATGGCTTTCAAATCGCTCAGTGTTGTAAGCCATACAATATTAGAAATTAATCAAAAATGGGAATGGGGTATTCGAATCCCTTCATTCTTGAAAAAGGTTCGAGATTCAGAAACTTCCGAATTCTAACTTAAGAAAACTTTAAACATTTTTAATGAAAACTTTGCAAAGATTCATTTTATTGACAATCATTCGACAATCGCTTTCATTGAAAAAAGAACGAAATTTCTGCAGTTGGGAGGAATAGCTGAAGATACTAATATTATCTTATGCCGCTTTGTTTCAATAATTTGTGGGGATTTTCAAGCACTCGGTGTTCTTCGCATTCATGAAAGTCCTCGAAATTAATTTCCGCATCTCCTCGATAGTTCTGAACACAGGTAACCTATCACCAATAAGTCTTAGATGTTTCTGGGAATTCAAAGTGTGCTTGTAATCGTAGGTATTTAAATGCTGTTTATGCTCCTGGATCCTGTTGTGTCTCACTTGAACTAATAGTCACAACTGTTGAATTATTTTTGTTGAATTATGCTGAAGTAATGAACCTCAAGACTCGACGGTTTTATTTCTGTACTTAATTTATTAAATTTCGATTTTATCTCCTTAACAAGTATAGGTGTAGTTTTAAAAACTACATTTTTATATGTTCTTATAAATGGATAATTTAAATTTAGTTTTGATTAAAAGCTTCTTAATATAAAGTAAAACACTTTTTTACTATTCATATCTGAAGGGTTCTATAAACTTTTGTGATTTGGATTCGAGAAGTTTTATTTTTCGTATCACCTCTAATCACGTCTTATGTCGCACTGAAAGGCAACATTCTAGACACTGTTTATTAGACAACATGGAAAATATTTGGAATATCTTATATTTCCTTACAGTGACAATAATGCATGATACGTGGCATGGTTTCGTTAGGTAACGGTCTAAAATATTAAAGACTTTGCTAAAGACTCTTTCAAAGTAAAAAGTTTTGTTGCTGTCGGGGAGTTTTAATCGAGTAATGTGTTCTAATGCGATGAAGTAATATGCTCTCCTCTCGTAAGCTTAATTAACTTTATGAAGGCGGGGCTATCCCCTTTCTTTCCTATAAAATAGTCATTATCCTCCAACCAGATGATCTTTCCGTGCACATGAGTGTGTGTGACGCAAACGATCTGCTGTCTTTTAATGACCTTCGCAGCATGTGTCGATCGTCTGACCACTAACTTATGATTAAGAGTCCAGCTTTCTTGGGTATCTTTCCAGAAAGAGACAGTTTATTGTTCCCCGATACCATTTCTTTAGGAATTGTTACTGGACTTGAAGGGTTTCTTAGATATGATTCTGATGAGAATATGAAACCTCATTTTGTCGCTAAGGCAATACTTTGTTCATCGTCAAGATTTATTTTTGGACGTAGGAAAATTTTGTGGTTTAGTTTTTCGATTATTTTCGCAGTCCTTCGATTTTGACGTTACCAATGTCGATAAAGTTTTCCAAAATATTTGGAGCGTCACGCAGACTTAATGGTTGCGTTACGTTACCATGATTCATCATTCCTGTGCTTTTTTAAAAGTTGTCATTGTACTGTACGATACCGGTCTGTCAACAAAGTTACCAGTGACCAAGGGAATATGACGGCCACTTGCATTCTTCGGTTTAATTTTGCTGTAATAATCCTTTGAAAATTAGTGCATCTTTCCATATCAGTGACCTACGAGTGAACCGCTAGTGACCGTTAACTTACAAATCTCCAGTTACCAAATGTTTTGATGAGCACTGATGTCTTTGAGTTTATAGGCAGATACCTTCGTGTGCTTTTCTGCATTCAAATAACCAATCTTCGGCCTAATTTGCCTATCTGATTTTAATTTAGCCATTTAAATCTAAAAATTTGCATAAATTTACTACCTCATTAGCTGGTGTGAGTTGAACTGCTAGCTACCATCCTTCCGTAACTCATGGATAGCAACAATTTAGTTTTATTTTCATAATCTATCTAAATTTACTTCCACGCATCATTTATTAAAAATACTTCTGTTTGAAGTACAGAACTAAACTAATTTAACAGATTAACTTTCACCTCAGAGATTTGCGAACAATGGTTCGAAGCATTTAAAAGTCAAAATTTAACAGTCTGGTTGAGCTTCTTTCACATTTAAGTCACCAGCTGATAGCAACAGCGCTTAGGAAAAATAATAACAGAGGTCTTTCACTGAGGCTAGTTGATGTCGAAAATTTTCTGCTCTAGATATAGATTTATGCTCCTATTTAAAACTCTCTTCATTTACAAATTCTGATGGACTATACGAAACAGTAGAAAATCGAGGCAGATTTTTAATATAAGAAAGAACATGTTAATTAAAATAAACCTTACAAGATCACTGAATAAATTATGGTCATTAATGCCCACGAAATAAATTTTAGGTGCTTACGTATTATCCCGTGGACCGAGAAGTTGATTTCCATCGAAACGTGAATATTGGCGAAAATTCCGCTAAAGTCGCGCTAGTCGTTCATGCAAAGTTTTGAAGGAACTAATGTCTCTTTATTTAATGAACAATCAGTTTTCTACCCACGTTGATTATACTAAGAAGATAGTGAGAATACACAAAGTGCCCCCTTTTCTTATTTCTTTTAGTTCTCATCCTCAAAAATGATTTACAAGTAATAGACTTTAAAATGCGAGACACTTCATGGGATTCTGTGAGGCTCTGGTAAAAGTGGAATAAATTGCTGCTGAACGTATAAAGCTTTCATCTCCTTCTTTTATTTTGTTAAGCCTTTCGATTTTATCGGAAACTGTATTTAGTACTACGAGTACAAACGTCTCGCCGGTAATTGTTCCAGTCGATTACTCTTTTGTTGGCCATATTCAACTGATCATATACTGTCCGTTAATATACACATTTTTGGTAGGAAGATCCCATAACTTTGAAAATAATCCATTTCTTGGTGTTATGTAGAAGGCAGGTCCCAAATTTTAATCATTTTTTTCAACATGAAAAGAGAGGGGAAAATGCAGCAATAACGATTTGTATCCTTGTTCATAAAAACAAAATGTGGCTTATCGAGAACTAATTGAAGTTACATTTGATAAAAGCGCAGATGTTATGAGTGAGCTATTACGTCACGCTTACCCATAGCTGGGCTAAATCGCGCTGGTCGACGGGATAGTACGTAAGTACTAAATTTTATTTTAATTGTACAATGTAGTAATTAAATTTACTACATTGTACAACATGAAAGGATACTTAGCTTCTAATGCTTTGCTATTACAAATTATCTGCTAAGGGGAGGAATGCTTTTGTGAAGGACTTTCTATGGGAAATTGGCTCATATTCCCGTTACACAGGAGCAAAATTGCGAAACCCAACGAGGCAGCCAGCTTGTTCGCCTGAGTTCGAATTTCCTCCATTCAATAGTCTGAACCATTCAACCTCTGATGGAGCCAAGTGACCGAGAAATAGTACATCACCGGTGGCAACGCCTTTGATGATCCTCTTCGTTTTGGTTTTATTTAATAAGCTACTTGTTATAAAGCAGCATTATTTTAATTAACAAAAGATATTTCTGACGAGTTATATTACAAATGTGCTCACGGAATTGTTCGGTTTTATTTTAAAATTTTTTTATTGTTCTTTTTGAATTTTATCCTGTCTTCCACTGCGAGTTGATATTTCTTTCATCTTTATTCTTAGCCTGCTTTTAGTTAAGTAATACCGTATTTACTCGGGGGAAGGGAGGTAAAAAAAAAGACCCTCTTTTTTGTTATGTTTTTGTTCTGAAATTTGGTAGGGTAAACAGTATTTTGATAAATAAAAGTGCAGAATGAGAGGAAGCAGTTTAATCATCATGCTATGTTTGAATAATTACGTTGTTTAAATTCTGTATAAATTACGTAGGTAATTACCGTATGTATAAGTTGCATAACTACTGTTAAATATAATAGCCCCGTGTTAAGTGAGCGAATTGATTTTAAGCTTGCATCCATTTTACTGATCACTAGTATGTCTGAAAACAAATGGGTAATGATGTAACACTAACAATGACCTTCAGTCATAGCTAATAAAGATGCTGTTGTTATGGAAAAAATTCTGAATGGAGGAAAAAACTAATTATGTTTCCCAGGATTATTGCATTAAAAAATGAATATCCACCTACGCTTTTATTTCATAAATATGGAGGATTTTACATCCGAGGGGATCTTATCTTGGAGTAAATGCGGTATAATTTTGATATTTTTTATCATCAAGGCCGTTTTTACTCACTAAAATACTAATTTTTTTACCAAGACCTTTCTTAATGTAAAAAGCTTAACAATTCCCAGTTCTTCGCAGACGACCCATTAATAAATTTCTTCCTGTCTAAATAAAGTTAAGTCTAGTTTAGGCTATCTAAATATGACAAAGCTCATTAGGGCTATCTACCAAAGGGGAGGAATGCCTTCGTGGAGGACTTTCGAAGGGGAAATGGCTTCTAATGCCCTTAACACTCGGGAAAAATCATTAAAACAAACCATTCAACCAAGCCTTTCGGTTGGAATCGAAACCGGGCCGAATTCCCAGCATTCAACGGTCTTAACTATTTGGCCATTGATTAACTACTTGGCCACAGTGATAAATTTCCTGCGTTTGTACTAAGAAGAATGATACGACCGAAGTTTTCAAAGTCTGTTTAGTTCGTGTCTTAATTTGAAATTGTGGATATACAACCAGTTGTTGAAGGAATATTCAGTCGTGCAATCTTTTTTTAAATACGTTGTAGACAAACTTTCGAGGCAGGAAGTGTCTTTACATTTGTCGCTTCTTGTTACTTTGTTACGTTACTTTACCATAATATGTACCCTACCAAATTATTTGTTACGTTACTCTATCAAAATATTTTTACGTTATCTTAGGAAAACATTTTCACGCGGATTAACAAGTGTCGACATTCCGCAAGGTCTAAGGCCTTATCCAGTAGCTGACTCGAACAGACTGGCTGTATGGTTGGTTTTCACGATTTTCCTGATGTGTAACATACATACAAACCAGTTTACCTCCCAGCAAGAAGATAACCCACGTGCCCTTTTCCAGATTCAAATAATTTAACCTAACGACAAGGTCTAAAACACGGGTAGGCATTAAGCCGATCGCGATCGACCGGTGGACCATCAAGACATTTTGGAGTAACCGCCTTTACTGAGACATAAGACGCGCATAATAAAAGAAACATATTTATGGAACACCAACGCCAGCTAAACTGGAGAATCGGCTTTTTCACAATCGATTCGACTGTGTTTATTTAAGCAAATGATTCGATGAATATGTAGACAACACACATGTACGCACAAGTACATACGTCGGTTAGATTCATCGGTTGACGTATGTTCGTTGCTCGCTGCATTGCATACGTCCATGGCCTAGTCTAAAGTTCTTCAAACATTCAACTTCACAATTTTGTGTTACGTGTGTTTTTGTAGTAAAAATAGTAAACTGTCATATTTTAAAAGAGCGGTATAATGTCGAAAACAAGTGTTAAGAACAGAAAAATATGCAATTTTAATACAGAATGGGAAGAACAGTTTTTCTTTACATTGGTGAATGCAAAATGTTTGTGCTATACATGTCGTGCAATTGTGACACAAAGAAAAGGAAACGTTGAAAGGCATTTCAAAAGCATGCACGGAAGTTTTGATGTATACTTTCCGTTAGAACGCGAATTGCCTAAATAAAAGTTAAAAGAATTTAAATCGCAATTCACCGGATAGCAATCATATTTTATTAAACCCATTACTATATTTAAGGCTGCAACAGTTGCATCTTTTCGTATGAGTCATGTGTTGGCAAAACATAAGAAATCTTTTGCAGATGGAGAAATGTTGAAAAAAGAGTTTCTGGAAGCCAGCGATTCATTATTTGATTCATTAAAGAACAAAAATGAAATTATTTCCGCAATTAAGACGTACAAATTTCGCGTAGAACTGTCACGCGCCGTACACAAATGATGAATTCTGATTTGGCTGATCAGCTGACCGAAGATATTACTAATTATATTTGCTTTTCCTTGCAGTTTGACGAATCTAGGTGCATAGTTCATATTTCTCAATGGTTTTAAGCATATGAGAGTACAAGAAGAATTATTAACCAACTGATGGTTCCTTTCTCATCATTGCATCATTAAATCGTTATCACCAACAGGCCGTCTGTTGTAAAATTCTAAATACACTCTTAGACGGGGGGGGGGGAACGATGCACCTAGAAGATATAAAGCAAATTGGACACAAATTGGTATGTATACAGGTTTCAACGGAAAATGGAAAATTTTACATTTTGAACATTTTGATTGCCAATGAATGAACGGTTGTCGCTACAGCGCATCTGATCTGCGCAACTGGCAGGATATTTAAGCGGATATTTAAATTACTATTCCAGGTCATGAATTCTTCACGAATTTCATTCCGTGTACTCTGGTAGACAGTAACTATGCCTCGTATACAGATGAGCGAACGATATGCGCAGATGTCAGAATTTCAGAGAGGTCGTGTAGTTGGACTCAAAGAGGCCGGCTGGTCTTATCGGCGAATAGCTAGACATTGAGCAGGAGCGATGCCACTATTAGACGATGTTGGCAGGAATGGGTGAAGCATGGCCGCACACAACGTCAAGAAGGAAGCGGTAGGCCTAGAGAAACGACAGAACGTGAAGACCGAGAAATCGTCAGAGCGGCACTCACAGCCCCAGATGCATCAGTCTCATCGACTGTACGTGCAACTAATGCTTCAGTAACCGCAAGGACCATTCATAGACGGCTCACAGAAAGGAGGCTGAGGTCACGGCGCAAGGGGCGCCGTGACCTCTGTACAACGTCAAGCTCGTTTGCAGTGGTGTCGGGCTCATTCGCACTGGAATGTCACTGGACTGGAGTAGAATAGTCTTCAGTGATGAGTCCCGCTTTGAACTGAGCCCCAATGACCAGCGAAGGCGAGTCTGGAGACTTCCCGGACAGCAGTGTGATAACAAGCTGTCTTCCAGCAGACAGGCCGACAACCAGGAGTGATGGTCTGGGCTGCCATTTCATTTCATAGGACCCCTTTGGTGTCATCCGTCGCAACCTTACAGCACAGCGGTACGCCGACAAAGTTCTAAGGCCCGTTGTGTTGTTCTTCATGTCACGCCACCTTGGGCTTACGTTTGAGCAAGATAATGCCCGCCGCCACACTGCACATGTTTCTACTGCTTGCCGAACATTACCTTGGCCAGCAAGGTAGCCGGATCTCTCTCCTATTGAGTGCATTTGGAGCATTATGGGCACGATCTAATGCGCCAGTTGGGCAGAATTTGGCACGATATCCCTCAGGAGGACATCTGCAACCTCTAACAATCGATGCCAAGCCGAATAACGGCTTGCATAAGGGCCAGATGTAGACAAACACGTTACTGACTTTTTCACTTTGTGAAGCTCTGTCACTTCAATAAATTATCCAATTTTTCACAAACTGCAATCATTTGCTTTTATGTACATGTGCATCACTTTTATTGATTTTCATCCCATTCGGATAACACTCCTTCTTAGTGCGTCGTTTTTTTTTTTTTTTTTTTTTACTAAGAGTGTATGCGTCATGTTATGGGAATCTGCATGAAAACTGTGAACTCAATTCGAGGAAGGAATTTTTAGAGAATAATGTTTCGGGCCCAACTAGAAGAAAACGAAACTGATTACGGGGAATTGTTATATCATGCAGATGATCGTTTGTTAAAGTCGGAGTATATTTTAACAAACGACGACGTTTGTTGATAGATTTAGCTTTTGTTGTTGTTATAACAAGCCATGTTACTGAATTGAGCTTACAGTTTGCAAGGAAAAAATCAAACAGCAGTAGTAGAGTTGATTGTAATTGTTAATACTTTCAGAAACACGTTAAAGCTAATATCTTCCCAGTGGATGAAGAGTGAACTAAAAAATTTTAAAACTATTTCTGACGAGTTCTTTAAAATCTGAAGTACACTGAACAGAGAATATTGCGATGAAATAATAACACATCTCTCCGAATTTGAGAGTCGTTTTCAAGAATTTACTAGACTAGAACCAATTGTTACATTCACGTGTTACCCATTTAGCAATGTTGATGTTTAAAAAGTAACTGAAAATATAAATTATATATTTTCTTTATCTCTTGAGGAAAACGCAAGTTTGTCTCCTTCAAAATGGCATAATTTTAAAAGCACGTAGTTCAGAACCTAAGAATAACTTTTGGAATCTAATGGAAGAAGTAGAGTATCCTAATTTAAAAAAAGTTGTATTTCATTTAACATCGTTTTTGGCTCTACCTACCTGTGTGAATCTGCATTTAACGATGAATATAATTAAGCAACATATCGTTCTCGTCTCACAGACGACCAGTTAGAATTCAGTGCAAGATTAGCAGTTAGTAATTATATACCGAGATATTCAAGATTGGCGGACAGTATGCAGACTAAGTCTTCTACTAACTATAACTACCAGATCTAACTTTAGATGAAAATGATTTATTTTTTAATGAATTGTTTCATAAGAACTGTTTCATTTGAAATTATTATATTTGTGGCTACTAGTATTATATTTGTATCTTGCGTTTTGTTTTAAACGCGGTTTTAAAAGAGTAAGTTTTTTTTTAAGGTAAGGTTAGGTAAGTAAGTACATATTCCGTATTTATTATTAAGTTATAATAAATATAGTTGAAATTTTTTAGCTTACTTCAATGATGCCAATGGACCGTAACACCTTGAAAAAATTAGAAGTAGCCCCCACCCCTGGTCTAAAAGTTTCATCGCGGGATATATTGCCAGTGCCATTTGTCATCAAAGATTCGTATTTTATATTCCGAATAAAATATATATAGGTCATAATTAAACACTTTAAACACAATACTTCCGATTCTAAAAGTTTTATATTATCTTTGTTTTCTTTCAAATTCTGAGCCTTCTATTACGTTACTTTACAATTAATCATATGTATTATCTGTCGAGTTTTGGCATTTCAGGAGATGCAAGATTTTAACGTCTATACGCCCTCGCAAACTCCCATCAACTCGTAACTGCAACCAACCACAAACTGAGAGACGGCTCTCCAGTGTCCCAGTAGATAAGACCACTGCAAATTAATGGTTCGAACGGCTTCAAATTTCAACGAATGGGCTGGTTGCATAGCCGTTTTTAACATTTTCGCCCATGTTATTTCATATGAGTATGGCAACGCTGTTAGAAGTATTCGCATGCCTTTATGGAGGACTGTTGAAAGGAAATTGGCTCGTGTTGACGTTACACGTGGGGGGGGGGAACCGATCATGCAGCCCATTTATCTTGAATTTTGTTCATAATGTATCGAATTCAAGTTATTTAAGAAATGGAACTAAAAATTTTTATGGATATTTACAACATTTTCGTGTTTCATAAAATATATTTCTAGGGCCATACATTTCATTTATTGTTACAGAATATTCATCGTAGGCTAGGCACTCAGCCTAGCCTAAAAATGAGTTTCTAATGCACAGTCATTGGATCGGCCTAGAAACTCTTGTCTCCATTCTGAACTGATGATTATAGTAGACAAAAACTGATGATTCTAGTAGACAGACCTTTTAATATGATGCATCATTTTAGAATTAAATGCTCTATTACTTGCACAATCTGCCCGCAGAAAGTGTTTGCGTAATATCTGTAGTTCAAATTCTTTTTATGTAATATTAAACTCTACAAATTGTTATTGTCGCGCAGTGTATAAGATTTTTAATGAAGGCTGGTTGTCAGGCTGATAGATTTTGTGTTCGATGAAAACTAGAAAAGATGGAACAGAATTCAAAGTTTAGGACTTAAATATCTGCACGATAGGAGGATTTGACATTCGTCCATTTGAAAATCAGTTTGAAACATGCATGCTAATACAATAGGCATGTTATGAAAATTTGTTATTCATCCAGAGTTGGATTCACCATTAAACAAGCACTTGCTTAGGACATCAACGAAAGGGGCCATCACAAAAAGCTTAAATCTTGGGAAAGGATTACAAAAATTTCCAATAGGCCTGTTTTACTATGGAATATATTGGCTAGCTAAATCAAAGCTGAGAGAAAAGGAGTGAAGAAAAAATATACAAAAATGTATGTAAGGACGCCAAATTTTATGTAAGCCAGATGACTTCTAAAAGTCATCTGGCTCTGTATTAAACCCATATTTGAAGTTTTGCTCTTCAGGCGCTTAAATTAATAAGGTATAATGATGCTTCATCCTTTATTTATACTTTCACTCCGCTTCATTCAGGAGAGCTGCATATCGTGAATTTGATAGGTGTTTGCGACTAATTTTTATTCGCAACAATAACAAATTTGAAACACCTTGTATAATTTATTTTGATGTTTTAAATTAAGTTTTTTAAATATAAATCAACAGTTTCATTGCGTTCAGTTGATTGTCTTTCTTCCTGTTTCTATCTTTCTGGAATTGCATTTCTGTAAATTTCGTTATCAAGAAACATATTTTTCTTAATTATATTTTTCTATCTGCTACTTTAGTATCAATGGAATGAAATTAAACTTTTTAAAACGTGTAGTTTATTACCAATATCCGTCATGCTAGAATTAACTCGAAATACTCGAAATTTTCCTCGATTACAGTACTTCCTTTGCTTCGTACAAGGAAGTAAAAAGAAGACTTCTTACCTTTACCAGTTTTGACAAAAAATAAGATAGAATAATGTGTGTATTCCTTAATTCACCAACAGTAACTGCTCCAAAAATAACCGTAATGAAACCAACTATACAGTTCCAGCGCAAATCCCATACGAAAGCAAGATAAAATTTTTCTCATTTAGTTGAAGATTTTAGTCAAAAAAGGTACTAATATGGTACATTTTATTTTCAAAAATGCTTCTTTAGTTTCTCGATTCAATAGTCCTTGATGCGATAGGTTTTCTGCAACAAATCGAGTGAGTTGCCTTCCTCATTCAGTTCGTGGACTTTGATACGGCAAAATAAGAGTTACGGCAATTTATTTTCCTGTTACGGCAAAATAAGAATTATAGCAGAAAATTTAAAGGAATTAAAGGAAGGAATGTAGAGAACTATTAATGACATCAGCGTGGTGCTTTTTACACAGTTTAGTTTATGCAGCTCATAACATTCTCAGGTTTAAATTAAACTTCAGTATGTTGATTTTATCAAATTTAGAAAACACTAAGCACAGTATTGTGAAGCCTCAGTCCTTTTGAAAATAAATTAATGTTACTAATTCATTTCTTAATTCAGCTGAGTTATTTAAAAGTAACCAAATATAAATTGAGAGGCGCAACCCTTCGCGAGAAAAGAAAAATAAGGTTAGAGGACATCGGCTATATAAGACAGAATAAAAGCAGCCCTATAAATATAATGCTTTAAATTATTGTAAATAGTATTGATAAAGTCATTTAATTGTAAATATATTTTTAACGCATCTTCATGTATATCAAAATTGAGGATAACGATCATAATGTTTGCAAGAGAAATTTTTGACTTTTCGGAGCTAATTTGAGGCCCCTTCTAATTACTCAGAGTCAACCTCACCCTTGTCCTAGCTCTGCCTAAAAAGTAACAAAACACTTGGGGGGGGGGAAGGGGGCGGGAAGAAACAATTGATCTACAAGCATTATATCGATAGTTTAGACGAATAGTTTAATGCGGATTATTTTTAAAGAAACTAAATAAATGTTTCCTTTGACCACTAAGGGGCCCGCTAGCGGTCGAGCGGTAAAATCGCTGAACACTGGTAGTTCCGACCTGGGTTCGAATCCAGGCGAACGAGCTGGCTGCATGGCCGTTTTCGTGGTTTTACCCATGTGTAATAAAGTGTATACGAGCCAGTTTTCCTTAAAAAATTCTACACAAAGGCATTCCTCTCCTTAGGCAGTTAGCCCTAGCGTGCTTTGGCATAACAATGTAAACCGAAACCTGTGTCCACTAAAGCTTCATGTGAGATATATTTCTTATCTGGTACAGTATGCAGTAGCAATTTTGTTATGACATAGTAGTTCTCACTCATTCAAATACTTAATATGCGTAATAAAACAGCAATAAAAAAGAGAAGGTTGGTAAAACGCTTACTTGCAGACGCCGCATCCTCTAAATCAATACAGATTCCTGTGACGATTTAGGGTTCATCATCATTCTGCATTTTAGTATATTAGTTTGTACGTATTTGTTTAGTAAGTATATTAGTTTTGACCAAAATCTTAAAACCATATTGCTAATTTTCCATTGTTTAAATCTCCACTTCTTTTGATTAATTCTGAGTTAGTTAAGGTTATTATTTTTTACTGTTTTCACTGCTGTTGTTGCTTATCCACTGTCAGGTTATTTCTCACAGTTGAACACTGTTTTACTAATTCTTTTGAGTTTCTGTTTTTTTTCCCGTATTCTTAGTTCACATTTACATAGGTTGCAATAAACTTCTGTCTGGTATATTTTCATTCTTTGTAACCGATGTTCTAAGGACACTAAAGAGATGCTGATTGAAAGATTGAAAAGCGATGTTGATTTTTTCACGTTATTATTAATTTTTACTTTATTTAACACATCAGCTATAATCTGACTTTAATCCCCAAATCAAACACATCGGAACTATCAAACTAAACGAAGACGGGAAAATATCAGCGACTAGTGTTGAAACCTAAATACACATGCGCTCTCATACTGTATGATTGCAGGACTGCCAGTTGCCTAAGCATAAATAATTACTTTTTATTGTAAATTGATTTGAAATAATGATTTATACATATAGGTACATAAACCTATATAATGGATATATATGCGTATTTTAAACTAAACTCAGTGACGCAACAGTCCTAGTAAGCCATGGCCTGAAGTGCCCCGATATCTGCTTTCCTGACCGTGGGCTCGGGTTGCATGAGCACATGCCTTGGACAAGCGTTCAGCTTTCCGCAGGCCTCCGCGTTTAGCCCCAAGCGAACTTCACACTCATTTTATCGACCCACTAAAGGGATGAAAGGTTGAATCAACCTTGCACAGCCTGGGAATAGAATTCCGGACCTCTGGTGCTGGTGCGCAACGCGCTAGCCATTGAGCCACATATGCGTATTTTAAAGATGTATTAAAAATTTTTAAGGGATCGATGGCGCAACAGAAAATTCAGAGTCGCATGCATTTCAACAACACAGGTTTATCAAAGTAGCAACTTTACGAAATCACATGATCTGGAAATATTTGTTGTGAGTTCTATTTTATGTGTCAGTTCATGAAATTCTGTATCTCTTATTTGTTGTTATGTGCCTCATCTGTTTAAGTTTTGTATACAGGGTGTTTCAGAGATCATGGGACAAACTTGAAGGGGTGGTGGAGCGTACTAAAACATGCATTTTTTGTATAGGAATGTAGAGTCTAAAGTGACGAGTTAAGGCATGAACGCAAAAAAAGACAGGAGAGGAAAATGTGTTTATGTAGAAAATCAACGCAAAGTGCTTCTTTGCAGCAATACAGTATTCACAATAAATGTTCGAAAAAGGGAACATTAACAGTAATAGGAACTACAGCTATGATTGGCTGGCAATGCAGCGGTAGAGGGCAGTAGTGAGCCGGGCAAACCACGATCCGATGCATCAGAGGATCATTCGCAATTCTGATGTCGAGCGTGATGGGTGAGTTTATGCACAGGGAAAAAGCTGACATGCATCTCATGTATAGTGCTGCTAATGGGAACGGCAGAGCAACGCTACGGTTGTACCAGGAACGGTTTCTGAACAGGCATATGCCGAAGCACAGAATGTTCGAGAGGTTGCATCGGTCTCTGTGTGAAAACGGGTCATTTGAAGCCACCTCTGACACTAGGAGTGGAAGAAGAACTGCGCAACAACCTCGCATTGAAGAATCCATCTTGAACATTTTGCACGAATCACCTCAGATAAGTACAAGAGCTATTACACGTCGTCTGCAGCTGAGTCATTCCACCGTTTGGAGAGTATTGAATGAAAATGGTTTGCACCCATACCATTTGCAGAGAGTCCAAATCTTGCAAGAGACAGATTAGCCTCTTCGAGTTCATTTCTGTCATTGGTTCTTGCAGCAGTATGAGGCGCAGGCGGATTTCCCATCGGATGTGCTGTTCACGGACGAGGCAACTTTCTCACAGGACGGCATCCTCAATAGCCACAATATGCACGTGTGGGCAACTCATAATACACACGGCACACGTCCACGTGCATTCCAAACCCACTTCTCCATGAATGTGTGGGCGATTATTTTAACGACTACCTCATAGGCCCATACCTCTTACCTGCACGTACAAATGGCTTATGTTGTTATATTTTTCTGCAAGAGGTGCTACCGGAATTCCTGCAGGATGTTCCGGCTGTCGTTCATGATCGCATGTGGTTCCAGCATGATGGTGCACCAGCCCATAACCAGGTGCGGGTCCGCAATTATTTGGATGGGACATTTCCGGGCCGATGGATTGGCCGTGGTGGACCCGTTCGATGGCCACGCCGTTCTCCAGATTTATCCAGCTTGGATTTTTTTATGGAGCCACCTGAAGAGCATCATTTACGAGACTTCCGTTGTCTCACTGGAGGACCTCGTTGCACGACTATCCATTGCGGCTGCAAGCGTGCGCGAAATGCCTGTCGTTTTTCAAAATGTTCGTCAGTCCCTTCTGCGACGTTACCAAGCACGTATTACTGCTGGTGGCCGCAATTTTGAACATTTATTGTGAATACTGTATTGCTGCAAAGAAGCACTTTACGTTGATTTTGTACATAAACACATTTTCCTCTCGTGTTGTTTTTCTGCATTCCTGCCTTAACAGGTCACTTTAGACCCTACATTCCTATAAAAAAATGCATGTTTATTTAGACCCTACGTTCCTATAAAAAAATGCATGTTTTAGTATGCTCCACCACCCTTCCAAGTTTGTCCCATGATCTCTGAAACACCCTGCGTCTGCCGTAAGTAAACGTCGCCGCACTTGTTTGCTCACATTTCATCCATGAATACTGTTGGATTACCCTTGGAGTCGCAGTGAGATGGGTAGTTTATTCCATCATTTTAAGAAATTAGGAAATATTTTCTCAGGAAAACTCTAAAAATCGATACGTATGAACACAGCCAGTTATTTAGGAGTTGCGCAGTTTTCACTTAAATGCAAATTCGGTTGGAATGTTACGAGAAAATCTTTGCTATAAACTTTCAGGAACATAAGATACCGCCCAGCCGAACATTGAGTGGCGCGTGTTACGCATTCTTGGCGCCAAATTGGTTTTTCTTTATCCGCCGCATAAAACGGAGGAGCAGATAAAGTTATTCACTCCATCTCTGTCTAGACTTGTTGTTCTTTAGAGGTCTGATTTTCCTTTTCTCCTTTTTGACCTTGAAGTAGCATAACTTTCGTTATTGGCATTTTATCGATGCTCTCCGCTTAAAATGGATTGTGTCTTATGCTGTTGGTGTTATTGGGAGCTTTAGGGGACATATTGGTGCCTTGTAATCTAAGCCATTAAAATTGATTTTCATTTCGTACAAATAACAACCAAATCCTTAAATTGCGTTCGAAATTGTTGTTGTCAACTGGTATAATTAAATCTTCGATATTTCATAAAATTAAAATTCAAAAACATACTGAATGAACAGCAGGTAAAATCGCTAGAGTATGATCCGAATTCTGATCCCATTTGTAATGTGAATACAAGCTTGTTTTCCTTAAAAAGTCCTCCACGAAGGCACGTATTTTATAAATAAACATTATGCAAAACCCTGAGTTATAAACACTTTGGGTAGAATAGACTCCTACAACGGTCAAGAAAACGTTAGGTGAATTGGTCACATATGTTAACTGATTTTATTCAGAGCAGTTGAGTGCCATGCTGACTGTAAATATTCCTCCTACTAATAAAAAGATAAATGCAAAAGTAGCAGTTCGGATCGAGATGTAGATTAACAAGCATGACATCAAAATTAACCATCAGTGCGACAATTATTTAAAATGAGTATCTATTTCGGGACTGTATGCTTGTCCCAGGAGAAGCAGTTTATTATATCCGTCTCATACTACAATCTGTCAGTTTAATATAGACACCTAAAGGTTTTTGCAATTCCCCTTATTTTCTATCGTAACATATATTGTCATCAGTGTATACAGCGGATTAGGGCAAGGTGTCGGCAACCTTTTTTTTTGGCTGAGAGTCAGAATCGAGTAAAATGTGATGCTTCGGCTTAGCTGTATTTCATTTTGAACAGTTTTTCTTGGGAAATAATGAGATAAATTTTATTTAAAAAATAACTGCAAGTGCTTTAAAGTATAAAAATAAAATTCTAATTTTAGTTATTAAAAACAAATATAACTGAATGAACTTCATTTTTCTCTTCAATGGCTCTCTTCATGAGGAGCTAGTGACGTCAGTTTAGGCAAGTCTGTCTTACATAGTTAGACGGCTTAAGATGAGTTCAAACATCTGAATTTTTGGTAGTTAAGAATCTCATGTTCTTACTCAAAATAAATTTCATGTGTGAAAATATTTGCTCGCATTTATAAGTTGAACTAAATGCGGACAAAATGGCAAAGTCAGTTTTTTGGAATTATGGGTTGTGAATCAGCGTTGCCGAACTTAAACCGATTTCGCCTGGAAAATAGGTTACAATTTTTATTTTTTAGAAATAAAAATGCGTGTCGTTACCTCAACTTTTTAATAAAAATAATAAAATAATTAATAACCGGTTTTCGATAATAAGTTTCAGTTTAATTCATAAAGTCCTCGGTTCATATTTATGTTTTATTTTTATATATTATACTTTATTTTTGGAACGCAAGTGGATCACTCCGTGCCCCGCTGGTCATAAGTTGCCGCCGAGGCTTGAATTAGAGGATTTCAGAAATTACAGGATTCGATATTTTTTCTCGCAACAGTCATTGCCATGGTTATGAGTCATGTTTTAGGAAAAATGGCTTTCAAGTGCCTATTCTAAATAACAAATTAGCGTCGAATTGAGGAAAGCCATTTTGCCAATTCGACATGCTATACGGTTTGTTACAGATGACAAATTTGTGTTTATTTTTTCCAAATGAAGTGAACGTGAATTTTTTATGAAATCAAACGTTTTTCTTAAAGAACTCCGCCTCCTTCCAAAAATATATTTTAACATCATGCTGCGTATTTATCAGTAATTGCTTATCCTTGCTAAACCTTCTTCTCCACTAATTTGGGTCCTTACATTCTTAACCAAACTCCCTAGATTTTGGTTAAATGTAAATTTCCCCTAATTTTTCGTCAAACTTGCGTGCTGCTCTTCCTTATATTACTCAATTTAATCAGCTCCCAATGACAATATTGGAAATGGATTTCCTTGAATTTACCACGCCCAGACCAATTTTGATATAATTGAGTTATGAATGAAAGCTTGGGTTAGGGTTAGTTGGCGTATTATCGATAATAATGAGTATAGATTCTTTTTTCTGCTATTATTAAAAGTCCTTTCATTCAGAAGTGCCGTTAATTTATTGTCGGGAATCAAGAATTCGATTAAGTTCTGTGATGAGCTATTAGCTGCCAGGCTGTTTCTTTTTAATGAATAAAGTTATTACTTAGGTTTCCGTGACTTCTTGCTATCCATATCTTCACATTTCAGCAAGTGGTTGAACAAAGAAAACAAATGGGAAGTGTAATAATCTTAACTTCATCCAATGCTCTTTCACACTGTGCTTGTCTGTGTGTCTTTTACCTTCCTCCCTATTTCTCTCCACACTCATTTTTCTTTTATTTCTTCCCTACTATTTCCTATCTTTTTTTCTTCTTTTTCCCCCCTAATACTTCCTTCCTTTTATCATTCTCCCTTCTTCCGTGTTTCTTTTTATTAGATTCTGCGCTTATCTTGCCATGATATGTCGTGCTTGTCATTCCTTGATTTTTCTTTTTCTTCCATCCTTTCAGTATTTGATATGACTTATCTCCGTCTCTTCTCCTTCCCCTCTCTAATCTGATAAATCCGTTTTCGTGCATTTCATTTTCTGTTAAAAATGTTTTAAGTTTTGAAACTGGCGGAAGTAACACATTCAGAAAGGGCTTGGATAAAATGTTAAGACATATGGAGTGAATTCGCAAAGGTTTAGAACTGAATTTCACGACAAATCGGAGTTTGAAATAAACAACTTGGTCAATATTCTACAAACAATACTTCGGATGCTAAACGTATGTAGTGCTTTTAGATGCTTTTTAGAACACAGCATTCTTGCGTTCCTTTGTTACGGCAACAAGGCATCTTTGCCGTTTAGGCAGATAACCCTCGTGGGATTTGAGATGTTCCACCAACTTAAACTAACCTAATCCTTGTTACGTTTGCTGAAGTTTTTACATGGCCTCACAAGGTACTCTTTTTAGAGAGTCGAGCATTGGGCATGGAAAGTTGCTCGTAAATCTGGCCATCAAGGAAAGATTTAAAAAAAATAATTTTTTTTTTCAGATTTTACAAACTAGTACGGCCACCGCGTTTGATATGGTGCCGGTGGAGTAGTTGGCTGCCATATACTGATTCGATCCGGGCTCGAATTTTGGAGAAGTCATGGATGTTTGTAAATATATAATATGTATGCAGCAGCATGGGGATATTTAAATATTGGTCGATAAGGAAGTTCCCTCGAGAGTTTGATGGTTGAGAAAGAAACTCTTCGATTCTGCTCCTCCCTCCCCGAAGTTTTCTTCATCAAAATTAGGCTAAGCAAAATCGCAATTTTTACGTAAGGAATATTTATTAATTGAACGAAAGTTATATGCATAATATTTAATATGCACCTCAAAGTCAGTTTTTCTTTGAAAGTCCTCCACGAAGGAATCTCTCCTCTTAAGCAGATAACCCTTGCATGCTTTACTCTATTTTAAAAACTTTATCTGACCTATGTGCCTAATTACAAATATTTTAACATACATAATTTTATATTTACATTTAGCTCTCAAATTTCAAACTTCTGACTTAAAGCACGTTTTTGGTTATATTCATTATGAAACAACTCAATGTATTATTTATTAAAATCTGAACGAGTTTAATTTAATAAACTCACTTGTTATTTTACTTTTTAATAAAGTATATGGGGGGTCGTTTTGGATGGGGTCATAAAAGTCCTAGTGTAACAATTTATTAACAGGTTTAAGTTATACACGGACATTACATTTAACATAAAAAAATTACAGAGCAAGACTCTGATACAACTTATCAGGTGCGTCACTTGGCTTTTACTGGAGTATATCTCTGGCTACTCACCAGGGGGCACCCTCGTTGCTGCAGTTAGTCCAACAGTTTATATTAAAAGATTGGTTACAAACTCACCCTCTGGCTCCGCCAACATCCCGGCAAGGAGACAGAACTGGAAGATTTGGGAGCTTTTGTAATATTGTCTCTAGGCTCAGGTTTTTTGGTTTCCTGGGCAAGGGGACCTCTCTTTGAAGCAGTGTTCGAAACCATAAGTTGTTGATTACTTCGGAGATGCAAAGTAACTTTTGGCAGTCGACCTCTCTTCTTGAGCGGAACAATGGGAGAAGTGCACGTGTCTTTGAAAGGTTTGCGAACGTATGGTACGTCCCTAAGGGTTCCGAGGATTTATGAAGGCTTGAAATAACATACATAGAAGATTTCTGTGTCATTACGAAGTATAGACCATCACGCTTTGGTATAAACTTTGAAGTCTTTTTGTTTTTTGTCCACACTTTATCACCTGGTGAATAAAGCACTTGTCGTCTTCCTTTGTCGTATTGTTTTTTACGTTGAACATGCTTCATTTCGATAAGTTCTCGTATGGCCTTTGTAAGAGTTGCGAATCGGTTAAGGTAAAAGGTGATTTCAGTAACAAAGTTATCATTTTCGACCACAGCTTTGAAATCGTGGACAACGTCGTCAACAGTCCTCAGTTCTTTTCCAAACATTAGGAATGCTGGTGTATGGCCTGTAGTGTCAGAGATGGCCGTATTCATAGCCAAGCGAATAACTTCGAGTTTCGAATGCCAGTTGTCATGCGCATCTTCTACAAGGATTGCAAGACGAGGTTTTAAGTATATTTTTCCGTTACACAGGATTAGATGAGGAAAGTAAACTGGTATCAAGTTTTGATTGATATTTAATGTGCAGCAAACTTGTTGCATGACGGCACTGATAAAGTGGGTTCTTCGTGGTATACTATACCGCATGAATACTTCTTCGATGAGAGTTAGAGCACAGTCGCGTGCTGTAGTTTGAGCAAGAGGAAATAATTCAGCCCGTCGGGTAGCACAGTCTTCGACAATGAAGATCCGTTGTTTTCCAGTATGTTTTTGGCAGCAGTCTAAACAAATCAACGTTGAGATAGACAGGGGTTCCTAGCAGTCCAGCTGCTTTTGGTTGGTAGCCTTGTAGCGGTTGCATTCAGGACAGGTTTTCGCATAGTTGGATATGTACTTTTTCATACCAGTCCAATAGCTTCTGACAGTTCGTTGGAATGTTCTTTCCTCTCCATAATGTCCAGCCATTGGGTCATCATGGTGCTTTTGCGTGATGGATTCACGCTTGGCAGTTGGAATGACTAACTGGGTCTCTTCTGAATCAGAGTTAGACAGGTATCGGAAGATAACATCTTGATACATTAAGAATCCGCGTTTAGTCCAGTCACATTCTTCAGTTTCCTGAGTGGATTCGAAATTTTCCATAATCTTTTTTTTTAATTTTCATCTTTAAGTTGGGATTCACGCATGTCTTTTGGACTTCTTGTCGGCATGACCACAAGAGATATATTTGAAATCTCGAAAGGTGAAACTTCGTGTTCGGAGCTTGGACGGGACAGCATGTCAGCGATAACGTTTACCTTTCCAGGGATGTATTGTACTTTCAGGTTGAAAGACTAAATTTCAAGTTCCCATCTAGCAAGTCTTTGTTAAAGACCTGAGGTTCAAAAGCCATTTTAAAGGTTGATGATCAGATGCTATATTACTTCTGATCCTTCTACGTAACCACGGAATTTCTTCAGGGCCCAGACGATAGCGAGGGCTTCTCGTTCAGTCGTTGAATAATTTCGCTCAGCCGGAGAAAGCAATCGGCTGGCATATTCGATACGGTGCTCTTTTGACCCTTCCCCTTGAAGTAAAACAGCTCCGAGAGCATAATTGCTTGCATCGGTTCGAAGAGTATAAGGTTGAGTTAGATTTGCTTGCTTCAACACGGGAGGTGTTATGAGCCAGTTTTTTAGAGTTTCAAATGCTTTTTGCTGGTTGAAATCACATTCCCATTGGACTTTCTTCTTCGTTAAATCACTAAGGGGTCGTGATATTTCCGCGAAGTTTTGTATATATCGCCTAAACCAAGAATACGTTTGAAGGAAGGATTGGAGTTCCTTGACGTTTTTGGGAGGTGGATCTCTGGATAGAGGAAACTTTTTCTGGATCAACTTCGATTCCTTTTTGTGTGATCCAAAATCCCAAATATTTCACCCGAGAAGAAGCGAAGTGGCACTTCTCTCTGTTTGCGTGAGTTTGAAGAGCAAAAGTCTTTCGAAAATGGATTTGAGATCGGAAAGGTGTTTCTTGAATGATTCTGATGAAACGATTATGTCGTCCAGATAGGTAAGTGTTAGGATGCCTTCAAGCCCATTGCGAAAACGGTCTATCAATCTCTGAAATGTTGCTGGGACATTCCGAAGACCAAAGGGCATACGTAAGAAATGATATGTTCCGAACTGACACACAAATGCTGTCTTGCCTTGATCATCAGTATGGACCTTCATTTGGTGATAACCTGCACGAAGATCAAGGGTCGACATGAAAGGAGTAGGTTTTGCCTCGTAATAGGTCATCCATTCTTGGAAGTGGGTAGGAATCCGAAATTGTGATCGCATTCAATTTCCGGTAATCTATGCAGAGGCGTACTGTTCCATTAGGTTTCGGTATTAAAACGACTGGGGATGCATAAAGTGATTCGCATTCTTCAATTATTCCTTTAGATAAGAGCTTGTGAATTTCTTGCTTTAAGATTTCTTTCTTGGCAGGGTTCATTCTGTAAGGTCGTACAGCTACTGGGGGATGGTTTCAGTTTATTCGATATTCTATAAAAGGTGTTGCTTCTCCCCCTGGTTGGAAGATAGTTGAATATTGACCCAATAAGTCATTTAATTGTGATCTTTGATGAGGCGATAGATGCTGTCCTTCATTCTCTTAATAGTACAGTATCATCTTCCGACGTACATTCGGTTTGATCATTGGGTTCAAAATAATCATCAATAAACTTAAACTTCTGTTTTGGATTATCATGGTAAAACCACCAATGATTTAGTAGGTCTAAAACAATTCCAGCGCTTCTAAGTGTCTTGTTACCCTTTGCTGAGAAAAGCGCAAATAAAGTTATGCAGAATGATCTTCCTTCAATGTGAATGTCTGAGTCATGTGGACCTCTTTCTCCCTTTGAATACCATCGGCGAGTGTACCGTCATAGTAGTTTTCTTAATTTTAAATTCTGTTCCCTGTTTTTTCAAGAGATTATATAACGTTTCTCCTGCTATAGTGTGAGTAGCGCCAGTGTCAGCGCAAACAGTTCGCGTAAATGCGCTAATTCTTACCCTTAAAAGAGTCGTGTGAGGTGTCTCCACAGACAATATATGTAAGTTTATAGCTTTGAAGTCGGCTGAATCTTTACTTAAAGAAGGAGAGCAGGTTGGACACTTAGCCTTAACGACGCTTGATTTTCCACAACCATAACAACTAACAGTTGATTGATCTTCTCTCATACCAGAATTCCTTGTTATTGTGTTTTTAACAATTTGAGGGTTATTTTTATAATTTTTGGGACCACTACGTTAAAGAGTTTTGGGGGTGTCCTTACTCACGTTTCTACTTCTGATGTTTTTAGCTTCTTCATATAAATCCAATTTATCAGCCATTTGAAGAGGATCAGTCCACTTGGACCAGTGATCCACAAAATGTTCTTTATACTCAGGAGGGGATCGTTTTTTAATTTGGTCCGATATCATCAAATCCTTTAATTTCTCAAGTGTTGACTTTTAATTCGCCAATACAGCCATCAAAAAAATTTCTCAAATCAAAGTAGAAATCTCGCCATGTACTATCAGGACTTTTGCGATGCTGCGAAAATAACTGTCGGAAGTTTTCAGCACTTAATTTAAAACGCTTGAAGAGCATTTGTTTGACGTCATAATCTTGAGCATCACTAGCAGATTCCTTGGCAGTTAGTTTTGCAACGTCATTAGGTAAGAAACCTAAGAGATACACCACTCATTTCCCTTGAGGTATGTTCAAAATTGTTAGTTGTCTTTCAAATATGAAAAAGGCTCATGTCATCACTTTTTGGATTAAAGTGAGGAATTAAAGTTTGTAATTGTAACTTAGGAATATCCGTGTCAGTGAGTATAAAAGCAGGCACGGAATCATGACTAACACCTGAACTAGCTATTTGTATTTTCAATTTTTCAAGCTTGTGCTTGCGTTCTTCTATCTCTTTCCTTTCATTATAATCGCGTTCCTCACGCTCGTTTCTTTCGTTAAATTTGCGTTCTTCACGCTCTTTTCTTTCGTTAAATTCGGGTTCCTCTATTTCTTTTCGTTCCGCAATTATGCTAAAAATAGATCTTTTGTAAACTCTTCATTATATCCCTTATTAAAATTGCATCCTTAATATCAACTATTGTCATTTGTTCAGTAACATTCACACCGAGTTCGCTTGCTAAAACACACATATGTTGTTTACGTCCTTTAGCAAAAAAAAATATGGTGACGCATTTCATTTAATATAAATTCTTCGATGAACAGAATACTTTATTATGGCACTAAATAGAAGGTTGTAATGAGGTCACCTTACCCAGAAAAGATTTGTAGCAATTTTACCACAGAATGTCAATACACTGGTTATTTAATATGAAAAAAATATAACACAGTAACAACATAATATATGAAAAAAAAACCAACCTTGTTGACTAAATATATAGCAGAAATGGCACAGTTCAAATAACTTTTCTACTCTAAATCATCAAATATAAAAGATTTCTAGCAATGTAACAGGAAATGCAAGAAAAAAAATATCAATAACAAAAATCGTTACGGAGGCACAGGGTAATAAACATGTCATATTTAGTTACTGGCTCGTCAAGTGCATTTGGCACCAGTGAAATCGAAACTACGGATATCAGATTGAATACATTCAGCGTGTTATACATAACAATTTTTAATTCAGAATTTTACTCTTAAAATGCCTCACTTTGAATATAATACACCTTTTTAGGTTTTACCACATTTACCATTTCGAAACAAAACTGAATATTATGATTATACACTTCTCGTGTACGCATTATGTGTAAGCAAAATCAGAGAATCTCTTAATCATTTCAAAATGACATAATATTCATAACAGATCTTTAAGAACACAGTAAAGTATTTTTACGTATTCTAGTTAAATATTTGTACGTTTTCAACATTAAGAGTTAAAACAATACAAAAGATTGATGTTTAAATGCAAAACAAATGATACCATTGACAACTATTTGCTGCTAAGCCATCGGTGTGGCAGAACAAACAAAAAAAAACATACCTGACGGGCGAGGTATTCTTTACCAAAAGTTTTAGGAGCTGGATTCAACGGGTGTGGATGAAAGTACTGTTTCTTAAAAAGAAACTCGGCAAAAGCCAAGCGAAAATTCTTACAGTTAAGCATTAACGTTGGGCGTCAATTATGGGAAGTCGTTTTAGATGGGATCATAAGAGTCCTTTATAGTGTAACAATTTATTAACAAGTTACACACGAACATTACATTTAACATAAGAAAATTGCAGAGCAAGCGTCTGATACAACCTATCAGGTGTGTCACTTGGCTTTTACTGAGTACTTCTTTGGCTACTCACCAGAGATCACCCTTGTTGTTACAGTTAGTCCAACAGTTTATGTAAAAGGATTGGTTACAAGTAACTAATTGAAGGTAACATGTGGTAATTCACGTGATGTCACCCCATGCCGGGATTATCTGTGGTGCCAGTAATAGCAGGATAAAATTCCTGCCGAAACTTTCAAAACAAAATAGTATCATAGTATCAGCTCAGTTTTTACGCATTGAATGTTTACGTATACCGCGACTTTGGTATAAATAAATAAGAAAGAAATTCATTCTCGCACTTTATGATTCCCCCTCTTCGGAGGGTAACATGTGGTAATTCACGTAATGTCACACCATGGCGGGATTATCTGTGGTGCCAGTCTGGCAAAACAAAATAGTATCATAGTATCAACTAATTGATATAAACTAACATACGTTAGCGTTATAATATATCGAACCGAAAACTGTTATAAAAGTTTTGTTGTTAATTAAAGTGCTTCTGACACCATATATAGATGTTATATATGATGTAGCTTGCACAGAATCATGTAATTTTTTAATCCTATGATATTTTAAATTTAATTAAAAAAATTTAATGATTAAAAACCTGTAATCTAATGTTTTCAAACTATGATTTTCAATTTTATTGTTTTTATTTATTTAATGGTAAAATTCCATCTGAAATACTAATCCGTAATCTAATTTTCATACTAAGAGTTTATCTCCCCCCCCGCACAGTTTTTATAATTGAAATCACGATCGAATAAGTATTTTCACCAAAATGTAAGAATTTGTGTCAAGAAGTCAAAATGAGATCGTTCTTATTTTCGGACGTTCAACTTCGGACGCGAATTCAACTCAGACGGTCACTTGAAGGTCGAAGACAGCGGATGGAGAGTTCGACTGGCACCACGTAAGATAGCGTTTTCTCACAACTCACAAATATCAATGAAAGTGTCCGCGCGGAATCATATTTTTCTCTGCATCGCTTTTAATCAGTTGAAAGGTTATTTTCTAATCTTGTGAGTGAATTCATGAGGTTGTAAGGTTCTACTGTCTATCTGTTGTGTAGAATCTGGAGAAATAGTGATTGCACCGAAGAAGGGTTAAAATTGCCCTTGATTAAACTCTTTAAATTTTTAGCACTAAATACATATTATATATGCTCTTTTGAGCTTTAAACTTTCATTAAAAGTATAATTTACTTTAACACAACAGATATTTTAACATTTTACAAACAAATACTTTTAAGACAATAGAGAATAAAATGAAAATTTTACTTGAATGAATCCTTTTCTTCGCCAAAAGTGCGAACCTAAAATAAATTTTCATTAACAAGTACTAATACGAAGCTGCTTCTATCAGATCTTTTGGCGTGTTAACATAAACAGTTTTTCGACAAACAGAACCGATCTACTAGTTCTTTTAGCATAACATTTCTATAATACACTATATTTTGTGTTTTCGCCAAATAAAGCTGAAATAACTTTAGTCCTCAATCAAGGCAATAGTTTTTATCATGTAACTTCGTATTTGAAACATTTTCATGCAACTTTACATAACAGAAAAGATTTATAAAAAAATTCACTTAATCTCTGTTTTTTGAAGCTTCGTATTCGGCCATTCGTTTATTGCAGAATTGTATTCTAGCCATCTGATTCATGAATGAGACTTTCCGTCTCTGCTTCCTGGGAATTGGCTTTTCCTTTTTTTCTCCCTGATGAGTGGTCTTTTAGGATGCACTGGCGGCATGTCTTGTCTTTTCCTTGTACTGTCCGGGAACTAACTTACTGTATACCTGCTCCGTCAACTTAATGACACTACAGGGACTGATACACAGTATCAGTCAGCCGCCCATGAAGGATGGAAAAACACGCTGCCGAGTCCCGGAGTCCCACACCTCCGAGAAACTCAGCCAAATAGGCTCCCTCCTAAGACCCACCACTAAACTGGCCAGCCAAGACCACCGTCCTAGAGGTCAGAGACCACGGCGGGGTGGGTATGAAAACTTGGGGCATAGACTGGTCGTTGATTCAAGCTACCTACCAGTAACTACACGGGCAGCCCCTCCCTTCAGGCTTTACACAGAATACCGAGGACAGCGTGGACCGGACGCTCAACGGCCCGGCCGCTATTCGGCTGCTGATACCCTAGTTACCGGAGACTTACACCACCCGAACCGTGAAAGGTGGAGATAAACCCCACTCCACGGACCATCGGGAACCGCCAAGTTCATAAATTTTATACCCCTCTCGCCGAGACTGCCTAGGTACAGATCCTAGCCAGTAGTCTCGCATAGTACTCTGCGTCGACTCCCGGGGGATACTGTCCGGGAAACTGGTTCTTTGCATATCGGTATTCGAAGATGCTAGCCTGTAAAGTCTAGGCTGTTTCGGTCTTTGCTCTGTGCTTTCAACTTCGGCAGGCTTGTTCTTCATTTTATCGACGGGTGGTCTTGTTTGTAGTAATCTTTTTGTGCACCACCTCCTTTATGTATCCTGGGGCTGTCTACTGCGAGACCTTGTCATGACATGGCGATGCTTGTTTCTAGCCGGGACGTTTCTTTCACACTTTAATTTTTTCTTCGCTGGATCTTCCACACGTTGAGGGATTCTTTTCTCCGGAATTTTGCTGATTTGAGAACTTGTAGTTTTTTTTAGTTGTTTGCTTTTTAGCGGGTGGTGAAAGTTGTGGTGCGGTCAGAATTGCCGCTGGGAAAGCCGCTTCTTCTGACTTGGAAGCCTGGAAGAAATCATGTAAGACATCGAAATCTTTACGTTTATAATATTTTTTCAATTGATCCGGACTAGCCCTTATTCTTTCTCCCGATTATGTTAAGAAGATCACAGCTCCAACGATCTGCTGTACCATTCAAATTTATGGGCGAATTTTGATACGACGTTTTCAGGTGCGCTAGACAAAGTGAATTTTCTTTTCAACACCTTATCCCCCACTTTAAAATTCGATTGACGGTGTTTTCTATCGTAATGAAGTCTCTGCCTTTCTCTTGCTACATCGGAATCTTTCAAAGCTTTATCAATCAGCCGCGGGTCTGTATATGTTAGAGCGATAAGATAGAAACGGGACGCAGTCGATGCACGCATGCCGCTTGAATACTCCGATAACTATCATAAACATCATAAAGATTGCGATTACGGTCCAGAGAAACTATCCCGGGTCCCGTTTCTATCTTATCGCTCTAACATATAGAGACCCGCGGCACTAATCAGCATGAAATATAACAAAAAGTTAAATCTAATAACCATTTTTTCACTTGTGTTGCATCGAATATGAGCCATTTTAACATTTTATAAAGTTATTTTGAAACACAGACCTCTTGTGATGAGTACAAAAAGGCCCCAACAAAGGCGCAACGATATATCGTCGTTGGTATTTTTGGCAAGTGCACCGAACGACGATATATCGTCGTCGTTCGGTACTAAAAGGGTTAAGCCACATCTAAGCAGCAATAACTGCTAAGCGGAAGCTTGCGTAAAACCACGCACAGAGATTTCTCAGACTCTAACTTTTCCTACTAGAACGTCAATACTTACTTTTTCTCCCACTGGTAGATTTTGCATTTCTTACGCGCGCTACCAAATTTAAATATTCTCGCACTGACAATTAGGGGAATGAAGGCTTATAGGGAAGTAACTTAAATTAAATTTAACTGGTTATTTAAAATAAATATAAATCCCTACAAGGTTAAAGACAAAAGTATTGTGGGAATGATAGCTCCTTTAGAGCAATAAAACCAAATTCGAAGTCATACGTGTGTCGAGCTAGCAAACTAATGAAATAGATTTTAAATTAATAATAAGTGCATTGTAGTTTAAATTATATCGATTATAAGTGAATTATGAAAGAAACAAAAATTCTGGTCAACGTGCGTAATATTTAACGTTAGAATGTTTTTATTAATTTCGATAATATATCAATTTATTCCAAATTAATATATAAAATATTTACGATAATATATCAATTTATTCTAAATGAATATGTTATCGTAAATATTTTATGCAGATCGTCAGTTGGACATCTTATTAATTCAGTGTGTTTATATCAGTTATTAAAATAAAAGATGATCGACAAAGACGATGGTCCCTGGTAACCTAATAACTGATTGTTAAAGATATGGAAAGGCGTAGTGATTTTAGATAAATTATTGAAACTAAATATGTAGCGTCCGTTGGTTTGTTTTTGGAGGTGGATCTGTAAAAGATGAACTCTGCCCTCAACTGGATTCGCTCCACGAATCTTCTAGTTTCTAACTGGCGCTAATTACTTATACTATGAAGGCATGCACAGGGCAAATATAATAATTTCTTATAAATGAATCCGAGATATACTGATGCCTGTGAAGGCCCATAGCCAATGATGACCCATAATTCGACAGTCATTCTTGATCTACTTGTTTGTTATCAGAATTTAGGGGTCACTTAATGACTGGTCTTGTTACTACCATATTGTTTTACAGATGAAATCTATCAAACTGAAGCTCTGTGTATTTTCTTATGAAACCGCGAAATTTCCTCTTCCTATATTGGAAAGCCTTGCACTATCCTGTATGTAACTTCTGATAGGTTCAACCTGCGTTATACCAAAGTTATCGTATAACGTAGGCATCACGTATATGAAAAAGTGTATATAGCTCAACCGCGGGTATTGATGGTAGAGCAAGAAGCATCCTGTTTCATGATAAAAATCCATTTTCGGATTCGTTGAATAAACGGTTAACAGTTTTTCAGTGATTTCATGAATAGCTTCCTCTATCTAGGCGATAACCTCATCGTATGTCACGGCACTGAATTGACAACTATTCTAATATAAATGTCAGATTACGCGATCGCAGCGTTGAGCAATGGTTCACATTTTATTGATCCATTTATACGAAATTCTATCGACTTGGGATGAATGACAGTTGGCCGAAACTGTCTTTCATCCCAAATATATTAGTAAACACACAAAAAAACTATATAAATTGTATAAATCATACTTTTATATGAAGTTTACTCTACGTTTCTACTAGAAATATATCTGAAAGTTAGATATCGTACTACGGATCTTTCTCTCCACATTAGATTTAACCGCATAAGCTAAATGTTTTCGAGTTCGGGAGATCGAAGAGCCAGACGAGGAAAAGGATTTGGATTTTAATAGTTCGAACACATTTGCAATAGAAAAGATCGTTACTTATAACCAAGTTGAACGGAAAAGGGCATAAGGTTTGTTTGATTGAACGTGACAAAGTATGCAATATCTCTTTAATAGGAGGAAGCCTTATTAGGATCTTTCTGAAAGAAACTGTCGTATTTATGTCGAACACATTCTCTGAGATTTGAGCTGGCGTAAAATTTTTGTCATGCATTCAGCCATTGGTAGGGACAACCTTCAGAAATTAATTCTATCATTGTCACGGAGAAGGAAAAATAAATAAATAAATAAAGCGCCTTAAAGAATTTCTCTCAAATCAGGCGTTTGAATTCGTAATTTTCGGAAAGTTGACAATTTGAGGATATACCTTTTAAATGGTTGACGCATTTGTATTCTTCAGCTGGTTTTTTGATGAACGCTCTATAATTTCCTTCCTGTACCTGTAATGAAGTTCGCAAACTTTTCTAAATTTTCCAAAGCAACATTTTTATGAATCAAAGTAAAATTCAAATAGATCTTCTAATCCACCGATTAGGAAATGAAATCTGAACTTGAAATATAACCATAAAAAATTGGCCCTAACCAAGCAATAATGCAGTGGCGTCTTGAAACACCATAAGAGGCGTGGTGCTTCCTCGTGAGAAAATTTTCTTGTTTCTTAAAGATTAGTCGGCATACACCTGAATCCCTAACTAGAGCATTGAATTGTGAAAGGAGTTTCATAAACAGTACAAATTCTTTCTAGTGGAGCTGTAGATTAGGAAAGTCGTCAGAAAATACCATACTGCTTCAAACAGTAAGAAACTGTAGAATATATTCTGTTGAAAAGTCAGTTGCAGTGCATGTAGTGCACGAACTGGATTTCGCTGAAGCAGATGTCACATTGAGAGATGCGAAGCGTAGCAGGCAATTTCTCTTAGAAATGCGTTTTTCCTGAGCGAATTCGACTCTAACGTGCAATTATTTATTCCAAGATCTAAAATATTGCTTGTTGCGGGAGCTTAGCCAAACAGAAGCATAGCATGGGATGATACAAAAGCGTCAATAAAAGGTGTCACATTATCTAATAAAAGCATGTTACAGTACATACCGACTGTAATGTAATATGCTTTTATTTTTACACAATACAAATTATTTTACATGGGCAGACGTATGTATTTTACATGTATAGACGTATGAACCGTATGAACATCACAATCAAGAGTTGTTACATGTGGCACTGAACTTCGACAATACAACCGGCAATCATTACCTGATTTATCTACCTCATCTCACTTTGCCTTGTCCTGACTTGACTTGGATACTAAAATTATTCACTAGGTTATCTATGTTAGCATTTTCTAGCATAACCAGATTTATGTCTCATTCCTTACCTGACTTTGTAGAGTCCTGCGATATGGATGCCAGAAAAGGGAGGAACTCGCAGCTGGTGAAAGGAAAGAATTCACCTTGACTAAGCAAATGTAAAACATGCATAGGAAAGCAGTCCGAAAAGCGGATTTCGTATATGCGGTACACAAAGAACTGGTTTATTATACCAGTTCATAGAAATTTATGTAGAGTATGACGTCTTCCACACCATGATGTTTACATACTCTCCCGCTACTTGAACAAATTCCTGCAAGTATTCGATTCAATAGGTGTAGCAGAAATTTATCTTGTAATCTGTTAAGTTTCAAGTTGATCACCTTCTATTTGCAGGAACTTACTTCACTTAAGTCTTGCCCTGACTTGCCTTTTAATTCTAAGAGCAATTTGAGATTCTTTTATATGCATAATTTCTACCGAATATTACAACGGTTAAAGCTTCATTATGACTTCCTAAACACTCTGCATTTACATTTAGACAGCAGTTTAGTTTCATGTACTCAGAAGATGGGGACATAATAAATCTTCTACCGATACACTACTTTGAAGCCTATTAAACCAGTTACTTGGCACTAGATAAAAGCGTGAATGTATGATGCATTAACATTTCCGGCAGCGGCAAAACCATAGACTAGCAGCAGTTGAGAAGAATGTCTTTTCACAGAAGGCTGCTATCTTAATGATCGAAGCCATTTGTCAAGTAGCTCGACGAGGAGAATGTTTGCCGTGGGGTAAAATACTTTGGCTATTATCCAAGACAGCAGACCGAAATATTTCTTGAGAGGAAGATGGCTGAAATTTATGTTACCTCTCGTGAGAAATTCATTTAGTAAACAATTTGATATTTTGCTTTTTTGCCCGGTAACATAAAAATAGCATTAACATTTTTAGATATTAATGCATTAATGTTTCTAAGTAACAGAGATAAGGCGGCTAAATATAAGCAGTAGTATTTAACGAACTCCTCCCAATATCTATGTATATAGATCATAGTCTAGTGTCTGCTCAGATGTTTTTAATCCATTGTCGATGATGGTTGCCGCCCTGTTCGATGTAATGGTTATCAACGCTGGCTGCCATACCGATGAGCCCAGAGTTCGAATCTAGGAGAAGGCACGCATGAACCGTATAGTGACTATGTGGCATGGTTGCACTTAAAATACTGGCTGGTCGAAATTCGTTTCGAGAGACTTGATGACAGTGGAAGAGGGTTTGAGACCCTTGGATCGTTCCCGGGGTTCATCGAAATTGGGATGGAGCTGCACTGTTAGGGTTGAAGAACTGTACCTGCACAACCAGTGGTAAAATTCTGGTGTCCCATCCACTCTCACCTGCCAAATACCCGTCTACGTCTTTAGTTCCTGCAGTCTCATTAGTAGCCTGTAATTTCCCAGGTTCACCAACGGTAAAGTTCATTGAACACTGGTCGTTCGACACGGTTCAAATCTCAGTGAACAGGCTGGCTGCGAGGCGTTTCTGTGGTTTTTCCCCTTTTGTGACATGATACGGATCAGTTCCCTTAGAAAATCCTCCACCAAGGCGTCCTTCCTTATAGTCAGATTGCCGTCGCTTGCTTTGCCATAATCTATCAAACCACACTAAAGTTAATCTAATTTTGACTATAAAACCATACAAACAGATAGCTGTATCTGTTTGTCCAATTAGTAGTTATTCCGGTGCTGAAACCTAAAGGGCCTGTCTGTTTCTTAAGGCCCGTGGAATCATTTTCTGTGGCCTACGCGTGCATTAACAAATTTTATTAAATATCTCGAAAGAAACCGCATCGAGGAGTTTATTTACAGTTCATGAATTTCGTATCCTGGAAAATAAGAGTATTACCATTTGAATGTAAATAAGCCAGTTTTCCATGGAAGGTCTTCCATAAAGACAACCTCTTAGGCAGATAGCCCTCGTGAACTAGGAACGTGCAGCTTCTAGATATTCTCTGAGAATTTGCTTCAGTATGGTCCCCACTCACGTTGACCTTGAGTTTGCAAAGTCGCACTTTGTTAATAGAATACTTTATCAAAATGCCGATTCCGCACCAACTACTTTTAAGGATATTTCGGACTTCCATGGAGCTTCGAACAGTCACTAATAGGGCCAGTCACTGATAACACACCGAAAAATGAAACTGAAATTTGAAGGATCATTGGTTGTTCGTCCTGAAGGAGGAAGAAAAACCTTTTTCTACTGAGGTAGTAGAGACTGCAGTTTAATCCTACAATAATTACTCCTAATACTGCAGTTTAATCCTCCCAGTGCTGGATCACCCTTTATCCTGAATATATTGCTCGGAGAACGTTCTTATCGCGTCTGTAGAAACTGAGATTTCAACTGCGATCAGCTTCGCAGGAAGGAAAGGTGCGAATTTTTTCACACTTTCATGAATTTGTGCCCGTGGTTAATAGGAGGAAAACAGAGCTTTAAACTTTAAGGCTCACCACTAATGTTTCCCTGTAATGGAGGTTTGTTTATAGTCCACGTTCAACTATTTTATATGATCTTAACAGCATATCCTCCTATGTTATCCGTAAAAAAACAATTGATTTCATATTAAGATGCACGACTTCATTTCTCACTACAGTTTCTTGCTGGCTGTGACATCAATTCGTAATGACCTTGACATATCCAACAAGTGTGAATTTTTCTCGAAGTAAGGTCCAATCATTGATTATTTAGCCTTACTTCGAGAATTTAAGAAGGTCTACTGACATGATCGGACATTTAACTTAACCGTTTAACATGAAACTGTTTTTGATGTTAATTGGAATATGGTTGCGAGATTATATTTTTATGTTTTTATTTTCTTTAATATTTAAAAAAAATAAGTTTTTGGTAAACTCTGTTCGGTTAAAATTTTCTGACTGCAATTTGTTTAACATGAATACTTCAGAAAAAATTACGTAAACTGATGTTCAGGACATTATCTTGAGTAACTTAACGTGAACAATTTTTTAAGTTGATTTCTGCTTTTGCATTTAATAACTAATTTTTTGATCATTCTAAATTTTTATAGATTAAATTAACCTGGAATTTGTAAATATAAATTTTTTACTCCTAAAGTTTTTAATTTTATCGAGAATCTCGATTATCCGACATACATGGGGCTGAAATGTAATCGGATAATCTCAGCTGTCGGATAGCATGGAAGTAACGAACACTAGTTTTTTTTTTTCAGCACACACATTGAACAAAAAACTGAAATTTGTTTTACAAATTTGGAGCAGCAAAACGGCCTGCAGTGCTCTGGAATCGATATATAATTTAAGTACACAATAATAATTTTTTGAGAAATACTTTCCGATTACCCTCTGCCTCACCGAAAACGCATTGTTACGGATTTTGTATTTAGTTAGCTATTTTTGGTAGAATTTTAATTAAAATTGTTTTATTTCCCCTTGTAATGCAGTGCGTGACGAAAGAGAAAGCTATGCCGCAAACGTAAAAATACAGGAGCACGCGCATTTAATAAACAGATATCTCGTAATTTATATTTAAATTGAATTAATGCAATTGTGTGGTAGCTGTAACTGTTATTCTACTCTTTTGCATTTCAGAAACCTCGAGAAATTACGAGAAGCTTCTCGTGACTGATTAAAAAGCTTATAGAAGTCGGAGAAAAGCACCTCAGTTCAGTTGTTTACTAAGTTATTATTGTTGACTTAGCCACTGTAATTTTGAGATCGGATTAGCTTTCTCTGCGCTTTGAATTGTGTTCTATTTAACGTTTTAATAGTTTCAAATATAACAACTTTGTGATATTGTACCAATATCTTTGAGGAAAAATTTCAGCATTTTGTTTTATTGCTTGCGATAAGAATAAATGTTTCATCACACTTGTGCATTCAATCTATTACGAACCCGTACGCACTCAAACAGTATTGATCAGGCAATGCACCTCGTCGCCAAAATTATTTGTGACAACCCACGATGTCACCAAAAAGTATGTGTGGCAACTTAGGTATTTCCAGAGCACACGTATATTGAGTATATGTAGAATTACACTTTTAAAATTCAAGAGTTCATTTTTCTGATTATTATTATTATTGTAAATTTTTATTTTCATTGAGTATATTTCCTTTTTTTTTCGTAACGAATTGTAAAATGGAAGTGGACATTGCCAGCTGATGAAAACGAAAGCCTTGCACTTCTTCAAGAACATGTCACTGGCTTCAGAATGCAAAAATTCGCATTCTAATGAAATTGTACTTCTTAACCGACCGAATTTTATGGAAATGCAGTATTGGAAATTACCAGTAAAGTGTTAAAATGCGGACAGGAAACTGGTTTGAAGATAGTCTTTACTTGTTTATAACAACTATTCGCTTTATTTATCGTTGGAAATAGGTCCGTGATATTCTCTGGTGTTATTACTTCCGAGAAGTGTACATATCTTTCATGGAAAAAGGAAAATGTAAAAAAAAAAAGGGGGAGGGAGGCGGCAGTGGAAGCATCGTTGAAATAGACGTAGGGATATCCAAGCAAACGTTTCTCTTCAAAGTCGCTAATGAAGCCGCGAATGCTCTCCAGCGACTTTTGGTGGGGGCGCGAATAATCAGGAAGTACCTTTTGTGAATTTTTGTTACCATAAATATTTTTTAATTATCCGGTTATTTACCAGTCTCATATTTTTCAGGCAGTTCAAGCAATTCCTGGAAGTGGTCTGGACGTTTACCTGCCTTTTGATCTGCATGACTAGGATGTTCTACAAAATGTATGACCCACTTTGACTTTGAACCCACTGGTCCTTCACTCAGACAGTCTAGTGTTCGGAAGACTTTTTCTTGATGTGGAGCTTACAACCGAACATTCTCTTGAAGAGCAGTGACAGAAGAATCCGCTCTCTTGAAAATCACTGAACTAGTTCTTTTACTTTCAACGACACAGAAAATTAAGGTGTATTTTTCGGAAGTGTTGAAATTATTGATCGTTAATTATTTTCGTAATTTGGCAATCAGCATTACTTGTTCTATGACAGTGATGCCCGAATATATCAATTCAGGTTTTGTTTCTTCAGAAAAGTGTGAAATTTCGACGTAGATGTGAAGACTAGCGTTTTTCAATTGTTGCATCATCAAACCTAATTCTAATGATGATGTCTTTAGAAATATTAATGTTGTTATGAAATGAAACTTTTAATAGAGTAATCGACAGCATAAAACTTTTAGTATATTTTATATTTCTGTCATTTTTACATTAACTTTTCTGAAACAAAATTTCTAAATGTTTTTTATAAAATTATGTGTAACTGCGAAATGTTTTCTATTATGACATTTTTTTAAATATGTGTAGCTTTTATTTTTATATCTGATGTCGCACATTAAAATTCAATAAGGATAATCAGAATGTGGTTTTTCGTAAATTTTCTAATTGTGTTAGCTATTTAATATATTTTTAATCGATAAATTTTTAATGTAAGTCGGTAATCTTTAAAAAAAGGTTATTGGATAATTTTGGTTTCAGGAGTAGTTAAAAGTATTTTAAAATAAACTTCTTAATTTTAAATATATATAGTTTGAAATGAAAATTTTAAAATTGTGACTGAAACGTCTATGTGTAATTTTAAATTAAACGTATGAACTTCAATTAACAAACGTATTATTCAGCTGTTTTAATATATTTTTGAGTTCAAACCATCTAAAATGTTTTGAGAATGTAATAAATTGATAAAAATATATCTCGTTCAGCTTTTCTCATAAGAAAATGCCATAACGCATCACATTTAATAAGACTTATTTCAGTATCCTTTAAGAATAAAAATAAATAATAATTCTTTTCATAGGAATATATTTTTATCAACTGCAGAATCTTCGGTATTGTTCTGTACTAAGTTTACTGTTCTAAGTATTTATTGAAGTTCATACATTTAGTTAATGTATACTAAAATGTTTTCTTAAATTATTTTTAAAAGCCTAAATTTATAACTGTTCTGCTGTATTTTTGGTTAAGTAATTCACAGTATTAAAATGGGCTTCAATGTGTTCTTTAGAAATTTCATTGTAATTTTATCACAGCTTAGAGTATTGAATTTCATTGCGAGCTATAATTTACTGCAGATTGGTGCTATGCAGGCAATTTTATTTTTTCCTAAGTTATTTTCGTAACATATTTTTGAAGAAAATTGAAGGGCTAGAAACAAAAAGCAAATTTTTGTGGAATTTCTTTTATGTATTTTTGCATGGTTAAGAACGAATGTGGTAGATTTTAAATATCTTCACATTTTTGTTAGGAATATATCAGTTTTAACGAGAGATTACGGTACTAAACTGTAAATACTTTTAAATATGTATGTGTATGCATATCTTCCATCGGTTCAATTTCGTATATATATGTCAACTGTAATTTTTGCCAACTTTCGAATGTTCGTCATAACTGAGATTTAGTGATATTTTTAAGCATTTGTTCTCTAAGATGGCATACGTAGTAACGAGTAAATTTAGTTCTACATAAAATGTTGAGAAATGGGGCATGAAATAAAAAGGAAAAATTGATGTAAATAAAATTATTTCCATAACCTTTTCTATACTAAAGTAGAAATCCAAGCATCCAGAATAGCTGATACCACAGCCGACTAAGATATTCAAAAAATCCCGATAGTTTAATTCTCTTTGTGTATTATTTTATTTCAGCAAGCATTAGAGTTAAAAAATAAGATATTTTTATTTACACAGAATAATATATGAAATATTATCTTTTCTGGATAAAATTAATTAATAAATTTGCCTTTCCATTAGCTTGAACAAAGTCTTGTTCTGTTTCAAGTAAGTCAAAGGTTTCTTAATACTTACGTATTTCCCCGTTGGAATTGAAAACTGAAGAAGATCCCGCCAAAATTAACGGCAACTATTAAAGCGGAAGTTTGAAGGAAAAGGATCGCTTTTGTTAAGTTGGATGATCACTGATCTCTTTTTATCTAATAAGATAATTAACAGATACAAGTTACGGATAGGGCATACTAAGAATAAATAAATACGAGATGCTGAAATTGTCTTATAAGTATATCTGGCGATAGAAAATGCCTAATGAAGTTCAAAAAAGCAATAAAATTGTCACCTTTCACGCGAATTCAGCCCTACATAAATTCACTTAAATGCGACGATGTATTTTATTGCGCTGTTTTACCGATGCTTTTCAGTGTTTTAAGTATATTCATCAGTAAAACAATGCCGTAAATTTTAAAATACTGCATTGTCTGTTGCTTTATAAAAAGCACGCTCAATTTTACAAAACAAATCTTTCTTACTGAGGATCAGAGTTACGTAAAAAAAGACAGAGATCTTAAGAGCGTGTTGTGGCTTCACGCTTATCCGTTATTGGCGCTAAATTTGCTCTGGCTGGCGACATTGTCGAGAACAGTCAACGGACAAATACGTAAGTATAAATTTTTTTTTATTTACGTGGCCCTGAAACGAAGAACATGATTTTTTTAATAATTAACAGGAAAAATTATTTTCCTAATGAAATAAACGCCTAACCTATTTCCATTGAACTAAAGTTAAACATTGTTTCTTTATTGGTATAAAATAATAATGCATAAACAATAAAAATTATTAAAAAATTTAATGAATTAACTACAAGCTCAAATTTGCTGAACTAGAAAGAACGGCAAGCGATATGGATAAATGGAGTTCTCAATAATCATAAAAATGAAAGCGTACATTATTCATTGTATACAATGTTTAAATGTGTAATTCTTGTTCCGTTACAAATACAAGCATACGGCGACAATGAGGTTATCACAGAATTTACTAAAGGAGCTTTAAGATTATATTTCATTAAAGAGAATATAAAGAACATGGTGCTACAAATGTTTCAAAGTAATATACGAATTTATGAAAAATGAACAGCTGAATAAAGCAGGTGAAAGTGATTTGTAGAGTTTTCGTGTTTTAAAAAGGAAGAAAATTGTTAAAATATTAGGAAATTTTGCGGCTGTGACTGTTAATATCCTGCAATATAATTAATTTTGATATAAGTAAGAATATCATCACTGTTTACATTTTAAATCAAAATATTATAATTGTCATCCCTTATCAACAGTGAATTTATGAGCAGAAATTATTTCAAGTTAAACAAAATTATTTGAAATGAATAGCTTATTAGAATGACTCACGTGTTTACATTTAGATCAAAATGTAACGATTTTTTGAAATGTTAAAATGAATGTTGGAGGCTTAGTCCAATTCGGAGAAATATTATGGTACTTTGCTTTGATTTGCTTAAAGTTATACATTGTATTAGTTCGTTTAGTTATTCACTGCATTTCCTTTATAATGAAATAAATATATTTTAATGAATTAATATTTTCATTAATTAGCTAAAAATATTTTATTAATTTTTAATTAGTAAGCTTACTTGAGTTACTCAAAACGAGATTAGAGTAACAGGTAATGTAATCTTCTTTTAGAATATTTTTTTGTCGGTTAATATGTGATGAGATATGATGGCCGGGAGGGGAAAAACTATAAAAATTTAGCAGTTTGAGAGAAATTCCGTGAGTTAAACTCATTTAATGTCATCACTTCGTATACATAAAATAAATGTATATATTTTAAACCAGTATCATCGTTAATATTTAACATTAGAGCAGATCATTAAATCTTTTTCTCATTTTGATCTGTAATGCTTTTTTTAGTTTCCATTTTTCATTTCATAAATGTAGGTCTAATATTGGCTTTGAAATTCTATTGATAAAAATTCTTCGATTCATTCAGAGTAAACTTCACAATAAAACATTCGCTACTTAAATGAACTTAATACTTAAATACTCTTGTTTTGAACGTTAACTAAAGATTAAAATTTATCGTTTTTTTAATTAAATAAATGTACTTTCCTCGCTGAGATTTAATTTGTTAATTTAAAAACGATATCCTTTTCACGATAGAAACTGTCCTCGTCTATCGAGACAGGTTTTAGAATTGTCCGGGAATTAGCTTGAAAGATTACATGAACTTTCTGCCACTGAATTTTCTGATGGCTACCTTTTAGCGTTGTGTAGATGTCATTAGAGAGGTTTTTATGCCGAAAATACAGCAGCATCCCTTAAGGAAAAGTCAAGAGAGAAATTTTAAACAAAAGATGTTAGTTTAAGGTAAATTATTTACATAAACTTTCCTCGTTAAGACGCAACGAATACAGCAAATGTGAAATAGTTTGATTTAAGCTTCAAAAAGTATATTCTCTTAACGCTGATGCTTAAGTTGTTATATATAGCTTGAAAAATTTTCGTGTATTTTTGATCTAAAACGTTTACAACACTTTTTTTGCCTGGATATTTCGATTTTAAATTTATGCATAACCATTTTATTTAATTAAGCTAAATTTTTTTTGCGTTTTCTTTTATCATCATCTCCCAACTGTAAAGAGCTTTAGGATCATTTTTATTAGTTTCGTCAGTCACAGAATAAATTTTATTAAGAAATTTTAAAATTATCTTTATAAGCATTGACTGTAACTGCTATCCATAAAATTTATTAGTGGAGTTAGTGAAATTCGGTAAAACTTTTATTAAGGGGTAATACTTACTGGAGTTTTACCAAAACTTTTGTGAGCGTTAAGCTATTTCAAGAAATATTAAAAAATTTTTATACTTCGTATGGTGGTAGATTAAAAATCTGAAATTTGTTTTCTATAAAGTATCCAAGTAGAAAGAAAATTCAAAGAATCGTAGGGAAGTGTTCTAATTGGATTCTAAGAATCCTAGGATGTTTATATCGTTGACTGTATTTTTATGATAATAAAGGAATTGCTACTGTTTATAAAATCTTGTTATGCTCACAGAACTGTAAGGGGAGGGGAGGGCGAATTCTCCAAGCCAAAGAAATTATGAAGTATTTTATTTCATGCAAAATGAAGTATTTTCGTGTTTGTTGCCTAGATTTAAGTACAAAATATTGTAAATGAAAATGTGTATATTTATTTTGTTTGAAAAGACGAGACTTATTATAAAGAATATTTGTCTGAGGAAGTTATATATTTCAAATGTGTATGTGTATTATTGTGTAAAATTGAGAGATGTATTATATACGTTGGGCAATAAATGTATTAATTTTATGTTTAGTTTTCGTCTCTACTTTAATGTTTTGTTTATTCTTTTTCTATTTTCAGAATGAAGTTATATTTTATGCTAACAATTAGTTATTAGCGATTGTTGTTACTAGTGCACGTTCAGTACTTTCGAGATAACGCTTTAATTGTTGCAGAAAATACAAAATGTTGCACTAATTGTGCCATGGGAGGTAAAATGAATTGCGCTGCATTTGAAATAGCATATTTACAGTAAAAATCTAAATATTTTGTCGGAATTGAACCGCAGCCCGCCAGAATATTCAAGCAGTCTGATTAAGTAGGTTCACTAGTTAATATTATGGGCCTGTTAAGGTTCGTTTAAATAATCAGGTGATATGAAAAGGCAAACTTGAAACTTTATTTCAGCTTGAGGTAATAAATAAAAGTTGACCATAATGATAATGCTGAAATCTTTATTAACGCAAGAAAGTTAACACGCAACTTCCCAATACGTTACAAATTCACAAAAGAACCGGGGAAAAAATTTATTTAATAAATTCACAACAGATCTGTTAAGGTCCGATTCATTGATAGAAATGTCATGAATATTATTTGCGTTTGAAAGGATCGTAATGTGGAAAGGTTGAGAATAAGAATGGCTGATTCAGTAAAGACCAGCCTAAAATGCAAAACTTACTCTTCAGTTACTGTTAATAGGTTATAATCATTTGCCAGTTGCTTTAATCCATTAACGACCGCACTAACGTTGACTAGGGAAATGAACAAAAATCATTTTTTGTGTGTATTAGAGTCTAATTAAGAGAAAAAATGTCACAGGAAAAAATACATTTATTTATACACAAGATACAAACTGCTGCGAAAACGCAAAAAAACTGATTACTTTAAGGATACATGGAAATCTTTGAAGCATTTGGCAATGCAAAGGCACATTACATTTATTACAAACAACTATCGTTTGACTACTACAATATTAGCATCTTTTGTTTGCTGAATTTTTCTTGATAATGTGATTTGTGGGATCCTTTTTTGTTTCGCTTAAAATCTGAAAGAAAGATAGTCGGCCAACACTGAGTGCATGAAGTTGAAGGCTGCGAATTGTCAAAATATTCCTGCCTTGTTTTTAGCAATGGCAGTGCAACACTTACTTGAAAATTTAACAGAGAAATTTTGAGGTCTACAGCAATCTTATAAAGTTTCCATGCATTTGTTTTAGCTACATCAATAAAATTCGTAAAAATACGCCATCACTATTTCTTACCTTTTACTTGCACTGTGTACATCGTAACAAAATTATCTAGAAGATCAATGCCACCCATATATTCGTCATAATTTCCGATGTTTGGGTTGTTTTACAGATACAGACTTGTTTTCTTTTCTAAAGTACCTCTTTGGTACTGAAGGCGGAATCAATGGTATCAAAATTAGTTGCCATAGTTACGAGGGAATTGTCATTCCATCGAACTACATCAATGCCATTTTCCTTATGAAATGAAGTGTCATATGTTCCTCGTTCTTTTTTCATTTTGTTTATGGATACAATAAAGCAATTACCTAATCTGTTCGCACGAATTGTTCCAGTGGCATAAAATTTCAGCTCATTCAATTCCGACAACAACTTTTGTGACGTAAAAAAGTTGTCAAAATATGTGTAATGATTTGAAGGAACTTCCACCACACTTAAGAGATGTGTTACAGCATCTCCACCTAATCTAAGATCAGTCAATTTCTTTACAGATTTTCTTGAGTATATATCAAAATGATATAGATAGCCTTCAGAAGAACACAAATACTAAACTTTGTATCCAAAATGAACGGGTTTTCCTTTGAGAAGCATTTTACATGAATGTCTGCCTACTAAAATAAGGTATCATTTGCTCTTCGATAGAAAGATGTGCTGAAAAAACTCCATAGTGCATGAAATTGGCGTTTAAAATATTTAAATAAAGACGAAACTTAGCCAGTTTATCAGTTTTATCCAATGCATTATTATTAGCTAAATGCAAATTCTGCTTGATGTTAATGCATGTAGAACCTGCAATTGCTGTTGTTGTGTTAGAAATGTTTTGCGGGTTTCTATTAATTTTTAATTTTAACTTGCATACTCAACCTCTCTTGGTGCCGTGACAAACTAAAAATACACAATTCTCATAAAAAGTATATTGAAATTCATGCAATCAATGCAAGAAGACTGGTGATTGTAAACAAATTAATAAATATCTTAAGGTAGATTAAATTTTCGTAAATCCTCAACACAGTAAATTAAGTTTTATCATATCAACTCTCAAATCTTAAGTTCAATAAGAAATGAAAATATCCTCCCTGGTGTTTTGTTAAAATCAAAGATTATTAATCATGTAAAAGGCATTACCGACACAAAATCATCAACAGGCTATCTCTCACTAAAACCAACTAAATCAGATCTGCTGCCTGAAAACACTTAAATCTCAGTACAATTCTAGAGATAGCCACAAACACGTTTCATTTAAGCATAGCACAGAACAAATCAAAACACCAGGAAAAGATAAATCTGACACTAAGAAGTCAAAACACCAGTTCAGTTAACTTAATAAATCTGATCGTATAGTTTTAACCCTCATTAAATTCTCCTGAGCCCGCAATAAACTACCCAGGTTCGAATGGAAGATTAACCATGTTTTCCGAAAGGATCACATGGGTGACCTACAGTAGACCACAAGATAAAAACACAAAAAAACATACAATAGTAAATCAATAACATACATTTATTTAATATTCCAAAAATTTTAATTACGGATAGCTGATCAGACTACCTCTACAAAAAGATTTTCCAAAATATTACTCGTAAAGTTTTCATACGACAATCTATACAACTATCAATATTGTACTCACAATTAGTAGTCATGTACTTTACTATATTTGCGTAATTACCACTGAGCAATAATCAAGTAGTTACAAACAATTTTACAATCTTAAATAATTAGGAAGCCTACCAAAATCTTATTAAACACTTTTCAATTACGAATTTTTTAAATAGTTACTCAGGAAATTTAAGATCACATGAAAAACTAATTTAGAAGAACTTATTATTCTTTCACCTCTGGCACCTCAGTATATTTATCTTCAGACATATAGATATAATTAAATTTCTTGATAGAATCGTACATTTATTTAAATTTTAAGTGATGACACTTGACAATTAAGCATTTAAAAAATAAAAATTACTCCATCCAATTTGTTAAATCATTAGTAATATACATAACGAGAGAGGAAAAAAAATAATCACTCACAGAAAAGCCGCGTACCGAAACTGTAATACCGAAGAACTGACTGTCTGACCAATTCTTGAAATCGTAGAAAACCATATGTCTGTTCTTTAGCATCAAATGTGGAAAACTTTCGACTGTGATATAATTCCTTCCAACGGTGGAATACTTTTCAAGTCAAGCGGCAGCCTTCCGTTTTCCTTCCAGTTCCAAGATGAGGAAGACTCTAGGAAAAGGTACATCTTCTAAATTCTCCATTATAATCGGCAGCGGCAGTGCGACCCCCCTTTTTTTCCCCGAAAGGAAAAAACCATTCTTTCGATGTTCACCGATGACGATAACGGCAAGACAAATACAACGGGAGCAGCCTTCCATTTTTTTTTCGAGCCCGATTTTTTTTCAAAGGAAAACACATCAGCGACTAAACAGCTGAATCAGTTGAACAGACCCAACGTCTGAGAATAGAATGTAGCCGCAAGATTTCAGTCAATTTCCCCGAAGACGCAACGATAGGCACCCGCAAAGCTTTCGGACAAGTACTCGGCCCTATAATATCCTACACCCGCAACAGTAAAGCAGACATCATCGGCCCCGAGACGGAGGGAGGCCGCCGGGCCTCTCCCTCTCTCCTCAAAAAAGACTCGAAAAGTCTGACAAAATCATGAAAAAACATCTCCCTCGCCACGGGAGCGACAAAATTTATAACCTCGCGACGCTCAAAATGTGGACCGCCTCTATAATTACTATTGGTTCAAAAAATCCATAAAATTAAAATTCACCAATGCTACACAAAACAGTAACCCTCTCTAACCACTAGGAACAAACCAATAAATACTAACCAAAATTCTAAGAAAATCAGTCACATCCTTTCACAGTTTCAAGCCCCTATTTTTCAAGATCAAACCAAGGGAAAGTTTACACAGTAAATTAGTTAACGTAGCGACTCTTCAGACAAATCCTAAATTTTTGTACTCCCATAATTCTATCAAGAAACGGCGCCGCTAAGGTGATCGCCTTTGAACGAGAAAAACACATGTTCGCCCCCGCAAGATAAGGGGACGAAAAAACGCAGCTGGCCGCCGACCCCTGACCCCGAAATTCTCCACCCGTGAGAACGAAAACCCTGACTATTGCTGTACAAGCTTTTCCGCTAACTTAAAGAACTTTACTCAAATCAAAAGAAATAATTTAGAAACAGTATAATTTAAAAATTACAACTCAAACATGAACATTAAAATTTCACTATTCACTGTAAATTAATAAAATTAATAAGCACTGTAAAATAATACTTAATAAATCTACACTACACTGAGCGTACTGATGGACAACTGACATCTTCAGCAAGGGGCCGGTAAAATCTTTGTTGAGGAAGGCGTACATTGCCAGAGTAAAGCAGAAAGTCTATAAAGCTCTTTAATATAGGTACAGAAAGAGAAGAATGCTGTTGATTTTTCTGATTTGCATATTTTACACTTTATTGGGTGTTATGTTCCAAAAGATTCTGATTATATAATTGTAAAAATACATCTACGGGTCTAGGTAATGCAATTTTCCTGAAACTGTTTACTTTTTTGCCTTTTCTATAGCTTCTTTGTCGACAGGCATCACTGCATATATAGGAGAGCAATTTTCTTAAGTTATTTCGTTTTTCTGTTTTTTTTAGATGTTTCGGAATTTTTTTTACAATTTTTAGACGAAAAAATCTCGATCTCACCTGATGCACCTTTCGGTGTGGGCTAATTATCACCTAACACGTCATCATTTATGCATTCCTCATCGGTCAGAATGTCTGGATTTGGGAGGAATCACTATTAAATCTGTTTCTCTTAAGCATTATCATCTGGTGAAAGTTCTAAAATATCATTTTCATCCAACAGCTTCATAAATTCTAACGCTTCATTTAACTTTAAAAACAGTTGTCTTGAAAGTCCATTACTTTGGAACTGTTGTTTTGCGGAAACTGTAAAAGAAAATATCACTATCTATGAAATTTGTGTACAGTGTTACTTATCTATTTAGCTATTTATTTAGAATTGCAACTAAAATCGTTTTATTTTCCCATGTACGAATTTGAAAAGAAAGCTACGTCGGAAAAGTAAAAATACAAAAGCGCGCTTTTAATATTTAATACACAAATATCTAGAAATTGCTGTTGCCATCCAGAAAAATTGAGAAAATAAATTCTACCAGAATGTTCTTTTCACGAACAATTTAAATTCTAATTAAACAGTTGGAACAAGTAGAATAATCTATGTCTTCTTGCCTTTCTCCTCGTTCGTACATACTAGATGATGACGCTGGGAGGGCTGTTTTCTTAAATCCAAAAGCTACTAAAAGTTTACACACATAATTTAGTAATCATTTTAACACGCACTCAGACTCAATACAGGAGACACTTAACGGAAATCACATAGTAATAAATCAAAAAAGAAGTTAGAGTCATCAAAATTTCTGGGAATGCCCAGATGCCTCAAGTTTAAATTAGAAGCACTCCATTCTATTCTGTGGGGGTTGTAACAGTTCTCGTGAATAATTAAAAAGCTTATAAAAGCCGAATTAAAACACCTTAGTTCAGTTGCTGTTGTTTTAAGCGAACTATTTGTTTACTTAATGCTGTTATTGATTGTAGCGAATTCGCTGTGAGATTGGATTAATTTCCTCTGTTTTGAATTGAGTTCTATTTAACGTTTGAGATATTGTGATATTGCACGAATATCTCTGGGAAATATTTCATCATTTTGTTTTATTTATTGTGAAAAGAATAAATTTTATTAATTTTTTGTCGACTTGTGCATCCAATCCATTACAAACCCGTAAGCTCACAATAATATTCATAAAGACACCACTTTGGACTGACGTTGCGTTTTCGCAACATTTTAAACAATGTATGATTATTCCAACAAAGACAAAATAATAACCTTACCTTTTGATGTCACTTTATCATTTATGTTTCTAGAAGATTGCCAAGTGCTCTTAAAATCATGTGATTGTTTGCGTCCTGTATGAGATGTACTCAAAGTTAAAAGAAAACATTTTGCAAAAAAGTACCCAAATCATCTTTTATTTTCATAAAGCGATTTTGAGAGAGCTGAATATTTTTCCCCCACGAAACATTGAAGCTTTATCTACGATAAACTTAAGCGATAAGGGGAAAAATTTTATAGAAGATGAAAAAAAAAGCTGTTTTGACTAATGTTGCGAAAATGCTCCGTCAGTTAATGGGTTAAGCTAATCCGCGTGTTGTACACATCCATCCTCCAAATGAATATATACTCTCTGTTTAGGAGGCGACTAATTCTTGTAAACCTTGAGATTAAGTTTGTGCCTTTAGCTCGTGGGCCAGGTAATACACTCATGTTTGTGAAAATTGCAACACCATGAAGGACTTACGCGAGTGAGCTGAAATTTTCAGGAAATGCAAAGTAGCGCATGATATGCAAATGATTAGAATTGCAAATCCGTAGCGCATGCGTATGCTGAGCAGCGCCCTCTGAACGGCTGATGGATCCGAATAAATAGACGGCTGTAGCGAGGCGTGTATGGTTATCGGTGGTTATCTGCTAGTGGTAAATGTTAACTCAATCTGTACTTATGCCTCGTCGACGAAAGAGAGCGAGATTTGAACAACTTACAGAGTTTGAACGAGGGAGAATCATCGGCCTTCGTGAAGCTGGATTGTCGTATCGTGCAGTAGCCTCTCGTGTGCAGCGTAACAGCAGCACAGTGATGCGCGTTTGGAAGCAGTGGACGGACGAGTGTCGGACAACTCGGAAATCCGGGAGTGGACCCCGAAATGTGACGTCAGCTCGCGATGATAGACACCTGGTCCGCATGGCGCGGACGGACCGTACAGCTTCCTCTAGACAATTGGCAGCACTGTGGTCAATAGCTACAGGTGTTTCATTGTGTGCTTCATCAATTCGTAGACGTCTGCTGCAGTGTGGACTGCGCGCACGGACTCCTTTATACAGGATCCCCCTAACGCACGACCATCGCCGCCTGCGGCTACAATGGGCCAATCAGCATAGAGACTGGCGTGCTGATTGGCAGCATGTCGTGTTTTCTGACGAATCCCGCTTTAATTTGTGGTACCATGATGGCCGCATTCGTGTCAGACGCTATGCCGGTGAACGCCACCTTCCGGAGTGCATTATCGAACGCCACAGTGGACGAACACCCGGAGTTATGGTCTGGGGCGCCATAGCATATCATAGACGATCTCAATTGCTACGAATTGTGGGCAATCTGAACAGCAACCGGTATATCCGTGAAGTTCTACAGCCCGAAGCTGTTCCCTTCCTTCAAAGCTTGCCAGGCGCTGTATTTCAACAGGACAATGCCCGCCCTCATACTGCTCGGATTGTTAAATCCTTCTTTGCAGCGCAGCAGGTACAGCTTCTTCCTTGGCCTGCGTGTTCCCCGGATATGTCGCCAATTGAACATGTGTGGGATGTCATTGGTCGGCGTCTTGCTCGTGATCCTCGTCCTGTTGCGTCTGCAGACGAACTTTGGGTACGCGTACAAACGATATGGAATGCTCTTCCTCAGTCAGACATTCAAACTTTGTTTGACTCCATGCCACGTCGTGTAGCAGCACTTATTGCGGCGCGTGGTGGCCACACAAAATACTGATTCTGATCTCTTGTTCTTGTTTGTTTGCTTTGAACATTTAATCATTTATTTGTACCACTACCACTCAACTGTGTATTAAATTGCATTCAATTATGACGATTCCTTCTTGGTGTTGCAATTTTCACAAACGTGAGTGTATATTACATCTAGCAAAAGTTCTCTAGTATGCCTTAGAACAACACACTAATTATTTCAAGATTCTTGTGAAAGTAGTTTAAAAAAATCTGCATGAAAATCGTCCGAAGATGAAATATACACAAATTCAGCAATTCTGGTAATTATAACTCAGAGTGGTTCAAATACGAAAGGGATTGCTATTTTTAAACCAAAACTTTCATTACGAATGAAAGAGGTGAAAATGTCACCCTTTAATGTACTTCATTCCAGAGACAATACTATTTTGCCAACGTTACGTAAGTATTTTCATATCCTTTTCAAAGGAGTCTTTCGGTTGTGAATTCACTGAACACTAACGGTAACTGCACCGTTATCCGCAAACTGCAGGCTTTCCAGGTGAGATTAAGTCTGCGACTGGGCATTGAAGTAGCGGACGTACGTTACATTACGGTCACTTTGAACTTCCAAAATGCAACCTCTCCATCTTTTCATCGCAGTAGAAGAGAATTTGCTTCTTTCATGCGCAGCATTTCGTTCTCATCTGTCAGTGTGCGTGGAATCCACCCAACGTACACATTGCCATATTGCAAATGTTTTCTCACAATGATTTCTACACAACCAACAGTGATTAAAGGCGTTTATGCAAGTTCATTGATAATAATGGGCCTATTCTCCCGAATAACCGTATTTAAACAATTCATGCTCATCGCATGACGGATCTTCTTCACGCGCCTTTGTTCCTCAGTGATGCACTCGCACCATTCAAACGTATGGGTCCTAGACAGATACCCTTTCCCACACTTGGATACTGTATCAAATTTCAGATAAATAGACATTATTCGAACGAGAAATTTAATCGCAATGCGATTCCACGGTCCGAGGCAAGTGTTGGTTGCTCTTCTTTCTCGCTACTGCCAGATGTCACTGAGCAAGTTCTAATCTGCACGGCGAAAGGGTGGGATTACTGGCTGTATTGATCCAAAGACACACAGGTCTGTGCGTGCTGATTTATAACAGCAACAGCCCTGTCATATTTCAATCCCCTTATATTATTCTTTCTTTGGCCACGGCTACAGAAAAAGACCTCATGAACCCTATGTTGCTCGAGTTTTCTGTTATAACATCTTTTCATGTTATTTAAATTAGTGACAAGATTAAATCTTACAAATTAAATTAAGGAACAAGCTATTCGGAGAACAACTTCTGGATATCTGAAATTGTGGTTGCTAGAATTCTATTCCAAACATACAAGATCTAAAAAAAAGTCATGTATTTCCAAGATAAAGTACGAGTAATTAGTATGAAAATACTATGATTACTAGTCTCGCGTTCTGTTTCACGTAGACCGATTTCACTACCTGAGATTTTCTTGACTTCTCCTAGCATATAAATAGTAAGACATTGGGATGTCATTCATCTTACTGGGATCTTAATCAGCCGATTGTTGAAGGCTGATCGTAATTCACTTGGTGAGTTAACCTTAATCATGTAATGAGTGTTTTTCTGCGCGTTCCAAAAAGTATGATCATGTATACTTGCCCGACAAGATATTTAGCCACAACGCGTTTTAGCTGACAACGTGTACATATATTTACACAAAAACATGCGACGATATTTCAATAAAACTTGTCTCCATTTATCCGAAAAAGGGCTGTTTTCAGGGCACCCAACGAAAATTTTCATGGACAAACACTAGTTTTTTGTCTTTATTTAATGCTATACAGAGTATAAATTTTAAAATTAGACACTAAGGCAACATTAGGTGGGCTAATTTTGAAGTCCTTCAGAGCGAACAGATGTAGGTTCCTCTATTTGATAAGGAGAAAAGAAAATTTCAGCAGAGGGATGAACGAAACGATTTTATATGGAAATCATTGGGTGAAGAAAACTGAAAATCAATGTAGCGTGATCTGTAGAGGAAAATAGTAATGAAACGAAGAAATCTAAGGTATTAGAATTCTGAAAGCTTTGGGAAGAGCTAGATTAAAAAATGAATGCCATTACCTGAGGAAGAAAACTTTTTGCTAATGGGAAGGGATTTTAAAATCCAGTTTTCTAACCTGAAGAAGCTTTACGATCGATTTTTGCAGAACGAAAATCAAAATTATGGTTAGGTGTCCAATTGCGATTAGCTGTCAAAAATTTGTTTCTCTTTTTCGAATATCAGATTCATGTTTCCTGATGAAAAATTTCAACAATGTTTCAGTTTGGCCGTTATATGAAAAATGACATTGACATGATATGCTAAACTTCCACAAGAATTAAAATCAAAGATGAAGTCTTTTAAGAACCGGAAGATCTGACCACATACCCTTTATGTCAGAGAAAAAGCACACGAAAATTTTATGTCTGTTTATGCTCTACTTGGTAAAAACTCCCAGCTTCAACTTAGCACCAAAAGGATTTTATATTTACAAGCTATCAGACCCATCCTATATTATCCTAGCTATCGCCATATTTTATTAGAATGTCATAGTTTTAATTATCCGTACCATTTTGCTATCGATTCCATTTTGCAAAGACTTATGATTAATAATATATTCCACGATTTAGCAATATTATGAAACACACCTTTCAAAGCAACTTTTAGAATCTGATGTCCATTTAGGTTCTATGGCTTCAATAAGTAACTAAGGATGCTTATGATAAAAATTTTAAGACATTTTAAGAATTTAAGAAATAAGTTGGATTTGGTGTTTTAATTGCTTCAAAATACACTCTGTCCCCTCTTCCTAAAGGGGGGAACATATCTTCGTGAAGGCTTCCCAAGGAAAACTACATCCCGTGTTTATATTGTAACGAAGAGAAAAAAACTTATGATAATGCTTACAGATTTGTTTACATTAGTCTGCACAATTAAGAGAATTTCCACATTATATTGAATTTCTGAAAATCTAATAGACGGATTTTAATGAAATCGGGTATGAATATGCATTTAGAACAGAGAAAGAGATGTTCCGTGCAAAAGTCATTTTATGTATGCATGATTATCAGTAAAGCTCATAGTGCAAAATATACCAAATCCACCCTGTGATATCGAATTGAAAATTAGTGTAATGTGTGGTTTGATCCCCTCTCACAGCCTGACAGGTCGCACAAGACACATATACTGGACAGGAGGCAGTTGAGGAGTCTTTGTGGCAATCGATCACATTCTTACAGGAAGGCAATTTTCGATTCCGAGATGATTTTCGAAGAGGGAGGGCCAGATTAAATTGCCCTCCCAAGAGAGTCTCAAACATTCCCAAACATAGGGTTAAGGTCAAGATATCTGGCTGATCAATTCATAAAATGAATATCCTCACTTTTCAGGTAATCGTCGCCTGCTTGAGCCGTATGTGGACGAGCATTGTCGTCCATTAATAGGAATACAGCATCAATTATGCCTCTAACAATTCGAAGGCTCTAGGGCATCCTCTCTATACCTCATGGCAGTCAGAAAGTCTTCGTCAAACACATGCAAAGGTTTATGGCCTTCCAACATGATGCCTGTCCAAAGTATTACACCTCCACCGCCGTAATGATCCTTTTCTCTGATGAAGGAGGGATGGTACCGGGTTCTGGGCTCTCTTCATGTACATGCTCCACGACAGTCAGGCTCCAAGCTGAATATCTGACTCATTTATGAAAAGCATGGTGCTCCACTGGTTCAAAGCACATATTGTCTGCACCATGCTAATGTTATGGCATTTTTAGCTTTTAACCTCATTGATTCATTACTCATGAGTGTCATGATAGTGTAAACCAGCTTTAAATCATATCAACGCTAAAATACTGCAAAGGGAGAAATTGTGTGACAAACATTGAAAACAACATATCAGTAAGTTAAACGAGTATCAACAAATATAGTTGTAAATACCATAACGATAATACAACCAGTGCAAACATACCTAAAAAGCTTTGTGATAAGCATTAGCAAAACCCGTTCAAGTTTTAATTTAATTTAATGGGTCCAGTGTTCTAAAATAGGAGAGAAACAAACAAGTTTACGTAAACTAATCTTAATTTATTTGGTATTTAACAATAAATTTCTACAAATTTTTTTACATACATAAGGAATGGTGGTTACAGATGTGGTTTACCGGTGTGAGAAAACAGGTAGAAAACATACCTTTTATAAAAAGGGGAGGGTCCGCAAGAATCAAAATTTCTTGAGACAAAACAGCTCCCATTACATTGATGACAATAAAAAGGTGAATGGTGACATGCTAATTTTTCACGGATATCTATAAAGAGAATAGAAAACATATTAGTGGGCCTTCCGTCTTTTCAATCTAGACTTGGACCTATATATGTTTCCGACTCCTCGATACGTTCCGATTCTTCGCTAACGTTTTCAGCCACCTTCTCCAGTTTTTTGCCTTTGACAGAGCTCTTTTGAATTATTTTTCAGTCACAGCCACTGCTTCTCGCCTGGCGAAAAAACTTCAGAATCCTCCTTCGAAGACTGCTGCAAGCTCTTTTTCTTCTTCTCTCCAGCCCCTGGATTGGCGATGCTTGAAGTTCCAAAAGCCGCCAGCTGCAAGGCAACCCTACGAGAAGAATACAAGGCAGTAAGGTGAGGGCATGGGATGATAAGCCGGATGTTGGCTGATAATCCCTGTTTCTGCAAGAATTACAATTGTCGCCAAAAGGTCATCCACCTTATCTATGAAAGAAATAACACATTCCTGCAGCTAGCCTCGCACAGGGTGTCACTTTATGATGGTAGAAGCTTAACGGACTCCAAATCACCCCGGCGTGCAGTAGCGCATACAAAAAAACCTTTTGAAGCAGGGTGCGGATTTGCACTTGGTTAAGGAAATTTTCCAGGCCACTGTCCGGCAGAGATAAGCACTCGGAGAACTGAAGGTATTTTTCTTCAGGGAATTTCGAAAGCAAGTCTATAAGCTGGTTTTCATCACAAAGTAATAATTTAAGAAAATGAATTACAAAATCTGGCACTTGATTAATTCAATTAAATTAAATACAGAAGGATGTTTCTACAGTTGAAATATAATAGTTACACAGCGAAATTCATGTTTCTTAAGAATGTTTCTATAACACTATAAACGACTTTACCACCAGAGTCAGAAAATATGGATTCATACTTTACCAGAAAGAGGGTTACGTTAACAAACTTATTAAACTTTATACACCAACTTGTGTAAAACAAAGAACTTTAAAATTCAAAGTGAAAATGACCCTAAGAGTCAACCTAATCAGAAATAAACATAAAAAAAACAAGCTAAGATTAAGTGTTAAACAAACATTATAAAAACCAAGTTAAGATTAAGAGTTAAAGAACAAAATTAAACGGTTAACCAAACAACCTTAAGGATAAAAGAAAAAATTAACACAAGCAACTTAAATTCAGAGTTAACCAAAACTGCCAAAATGAAATTGACAACAATTACTCTTCAACAAAGAATTGAAGATCAACTAATAAAATCAAATTAACAACTTCTATGACTGATAACAGAATTAAGATAATCATTATAATTAAAATAAGTATACTTCAGTTACTGATACTGAATTAAGATAAGTATGTGTTACATAGCATTAAAGGAGCTTTCTTGTGTGCTACAGTGAGCGGGACGCAAACAGTAGATCTGTCATACAGTCCTATCATGCCATATAGCCATGAAGTTTTCGCACAACTGTAGATCGTGAAACTCGTATTCCATTGACAACAGACAGCTCTTGTGAGAGCTGTGAAGCTATAGCAGTCTTGTGACGTTGCGCTGGTAGTGCCAAATAACGATGCTCCTTCCTCATTCGTTGTTGCGGATCTTGATGGACCTTATCTAGGTCTTCTCAATATGGATCTAGTGTCCTGAAATTATTTCCACGAATTGCAGACGCCACTGGGTGTTACGTTGAGTTCTGTAGCCACCTGCATTTGGGATTAGCATGCCTCCAATCTGTCGATAATTCTCATTCCGATACCGAAATACGTTCATGGCTACTCATTTAACTTGATACCTTATAAAATTTACCCAATTCTTACGCTAAACACGTAGGATGTCGTGAACGAGTACGAGCGCACTAATCGTCAAAAGCCTTTCGTTCCCTTATGTTCCCTTCACAATCATAGCTCTGCAAACACCCGCGTGTACGCTTACTTATTCGACTAACTTGATCAAATTATTCGACTGTTCATCAAATTGTTCGACTAATTTGATGCAAATATGAATATTTGCCTAATTCATCGGCAGTCTAATTAGTACCTTGATCAATATTTTCGTATAAACAATCATAATTTAAAAATTCTCTTAATTTTGCACACGAGTCAGAGTTTTCCCGTATTTAGAGAGACTGCCTTTGTACAATATAGAAACGTACAAGAGTTAATGCAAACGGTTTTCAAGCTTAAGCAGCTTCAAAATAAATAAATCATCTATACAAAAGGAAATTTTACAAAAGCAATTATAATAATTTATTTCGAGTCCTACAAATTTGATTCATATCTATGAGAGTAAAGAGTAGAGGATTATGCACTCAGTAAACTTTCGTTTGACTGACAGGATACAATCGTTTAATCATTTAACTCATCGAGGCTGCCAATTGCTACAACGTGTACATCCGTAGCCAAAGAGTTTCTATTTTTGTGAGATTGGTTAATTAGAATGTGAGGTCATAGCATAAAAATACTCTGCCGTGATTTAGCAATGCAAAAAGGGCTAAAAAATTTAAATTCGTTACAGTGGGTGAAAGTCAACAAGTCCACAGCGGACGATCGGCCGGTCATTTATTAGGCTTTTGGCTGAATTCTGGCTGCAAAATTTTAAAATGATACTTAGCAGTTTAAAATGATAGGTTAAAGATTACAATGATAATAAGCAGATCAAAGTGATAGATGAAAGTTTAAAACCATGCTCATTAGTTCAAAATGATAGGGGAAAAATCGGTTTTTCATACTGCTGACGAAGTATGAAATGAACGGCGAAGTTCGGTACTGCTGACGAAGTACGATAGAAAGTTCTAGAACTTTTAAACATGCGATTTTTTGTTGTTTTACCCTTGTCTCCTGAAAGATAAGACATAATGTTCTCATGATAAAATTACGTCGAGCTACATTTCAACATGACCGAGTCTGCAGAGATAGATTACTTTTTGTTGTTAATTGTTTCATTACAATAGATTAAAAGAACCAGATTTTCCCTAAAAGTCCGAGGCAAAACAATTTTGTCCTCTAGAGGGGATTTATTTTGAGTAAATTATTATTATTTCAAGTAGTTTCAAGCAGTCTTGTTTAAGTGAACTGAACTGGATTAACTAAGCTTCCTCAAATAAATACGCAATATAGTGAAACTGCTGGTAGATCCTAGAATTTCAAATGATATTGGTTTTTGGTGGAGATCATCATCTATCACTATAAAACATATTCAATAACGATATTCATTTAGATTCTTAGAAATGTTATTTATTTCGTTTTCCAGTAATGATTGTTTACAAGATGTAGTCGCCATGAGATACATAACGTTCACTGCATTTAGGTAGCCAAAATGCGTATTTTCTTGCTGTATTTGTTCCCAGTCATTAATGTTAAATATTTGAAAGAAATAGTTTTGGAAGTAGGAAAATCTCGGCTCATTTAATTTTTTATGGTAGTATAAATAGTAGTTTTATTTCAAAGCAATTATTTCACTTTTTATAGTCGGATAATAGTTTCATTTTTTATAATTGGATAATATTTTTATTTTAGGGCACTTGCATAGTTTTTTGAATTAAATATCTCATTCAATAGTTTATCAGTTGGGTCTTATGTTAAATTAACAGTTGTTGCGATTTTAATCTTTATTATTACTTCTTTCCGCATTCCTCACTCGAATGCTGCTTTGAGAGCATGAAGTATATGCAATAGAACGCACAAAAAATGCGTAAATGTAACGGTCCTGTGTCAGAAATTCCCAACAGAAAGAGTCAACTGCATGGCCACCTCGGTCGCCTGATCTTACCCCATGCGACTTCTCGCTATGGGGTTACCTTAAGTCCAAGGTCTATCAAGGAGTGGTCCAGGACCTGGCTACGTTGAAGGATAACATATCACGGACTGTACGGGAGATTCCTGCAGACATGTTACTTTCTGCTGTTGCGCATACTGTGCGCAGAATGCAATATGTGGTCCACGACAACGGCAGCCATATTGAACCTCATTTGAATTCCAAATAAAATATAATTTCCGTATTGATTTGCATTTGTTAACACTCTATTTTCTATTACACAGCACCAAATATTCCCCTAGTGGTGACTTTTGGAACTAATTTGTTTTTTCGCGGAATCCTTCGTCCCCCGTCTTGTTTAATCTTCCTACAAAATGTGGCGTCATTCTCGTAAATAGATCGCGCTACAGAACGCTGTGAGCACTGTCAGTTTAATTATGGCCACCCGGTATATATATATTGTACAGCTGACTATGTATGGCATTAACAGCGTTGTTTTATGAAATGAAGTTAGAGTGTAAACATTCAGAAAACTAAAAATGACCATGTATGTGCATTATAAGTTAGACCGCTAGTGGCTAAGTGAGTAAAACCACTGAACATTAGTAGTTGGGCCCGTATTCTAATTCCTGGAAACAGACTGCTATACAGAATGCCTATGTCTTTACCTGACTGTAGCGTGAAAACGAACTACTTTTCTTCAGAAATGTCTGCACGAAAGTTGCTGTTGTTACCCTTAGGCAAATAACACTACATGCTTTGCCATAACAAAATAATCAAACCCACTGTAAGCTATAAGAAAAATGAAAGGTATGATTAAAATTATTAAAAAGTATATATTAACTCCCACATTTTATTATACCATATACTTTTACACTTTGAATGAAAGATGAAAATCCAGGTTAGGTTACTTGAGAGAGCTCAATAGGGCTATCTATCTGAAGGTAGAGAGGACTTCGTGGAGCACTTTCTAAGCAAAACTGGCTCGTATTGTCATTGCATAGTGGGAAAACCACGAAAGTATAACATGCAGCCAGCTCGTTGGCCTAAGTAAAACTCCCAGAATTCAACGTCCTTAACAATTTAACCGCTGGTGAGGCATGAAAATCCAAATGATTCTGTACTGTATATAGTATGTGACGTTGGAAATATCTTTTAATTCTAAAAAGCAGTTGCTTGTAATTCTCAGTTGGATACATTACAAATTTCAAATGTGTTAAATTCTATGAATTAGATATATTATTAAAATCGAAATAAAAGTTTAAATTGTTAAAAAACAAGTTTATCGCTTTTCAACTCCGCAGTTTGTAAAAGTCCAGCTATAATTTGAAAGATAAATTAAAGATCTTATTAAATGACACTATTTTGGAAACTGGCGCTTTGCTATATCACTTATATATCAGTATGACTGTTATATCACTATGACATCTTAACCTAACGGAACGACACCAAAATTGCAAAGAATTGGATAAAAATGTTTGTAACGTCAAAATATTCTCACGAAGATTGTTGCTTTGTTTGAATGAAATTCCTTCTTCAGCATCCAGCAATTTTCACAGCTAGCATCGTCTGTTAATTGAAGCGATATCATTCTTTTCTATGTTTTTTCCTTTTCCATTTTCATTGTCAAGTGTGTAAATTAGCGTTAGTAAATTAATTTTATTTCTTTAGTAAATTAATGTTATAATACCGAGATCTCGTTATCTATCACTGTATCGAAAATTGATTTTAAAAGTGCAATACGAATAAATCATCGGAGATAATCGTTATGGCACAATACCGGCAATAAGAATGAAAAGAAATTCTGGTAGGATAATCACGTGACCGACATGTGAATTTTCTGATCTGGAGCATCAGTGGATCGATAGAAACACGTGCTCCGTGGGTTCTGTGCGTAGGTAGATGCGCAAAGCGCGACATTTTCTGCATGAAGAAAATTATCTATTCTATGTTTTAAGCTGTGGCACTGAATGACCATCCACATTAATGACCACTTTAAATTTAATATTTTAATTTTACCTGAATGATCATTGGAATAAAATTAAGAAATTAAATGGCACAATAGGTATGAGTTGAAGCATCGGTTGAGGCGCAACGCCAGGGTGCCTAGGCTAATGAGCCTTACCCCTACTGTAAACGTATATAATTTCCTAATCATATCGTTAAATAAACTGAGTGAATTGAAAGGTGAGTACCTAACTACATAAGTTTTTTTTTTAAAACTGTGGGAAACTTTTCCTTTAAAGTATAAAGATATGCACAGAAGTTGTCGAGCTGGTGAGATAACATATTTGAAGTGACAAGAGAATAAAAAGTACGAATCTTTTGGCATGTTAGAAAAACATAATTGAATAACATAATAACTCTAAGAAAAGTAATAATAGAAAAATAAGAGAAAAATATTACACACAAATGATAACTTAGAACATTTCTAATTAAATCCAGAATGTACAATGTTTATAATGCTTAAACAGGTGCCAGGTAAAGAATTGACATTGGTCGTACAAAGTTTACAGGGTCAGCAGCTTCGTAATCAGGAATATAAATATCTGGGTTACTAATTTTGGTTTGATTTACATGAAACTGCCTAGCTAGTCTACAATAAAAATTATGAATGTGTTCGATGTTCAGTTCTAGATGAATTCTACTATTTCGGATGTACCATGGTGCATTTACTAGTTGCCTCAGAACACCATTCTGAGCAGTTTGCAATTTTTTACGGTTGGAACGACAT
>KK121985.1:207643-243941 GCA_000611955.2 Stegodyphus mimosarum
TTATATGTGTGTATATATATATATATATATATATATATATATATATTGCATACATATACATATATGTATATCACTGTGCAAGTAAAAATTTTATATATATGTATGTGATGTGCGATATGTAGTCGTAGCTCAAAGTAACAGACGATAATAAAAAAGAGGATCCATTTATTATTTTTCGTGAAAAACAGCTGTTACAAAATTCATATCCTCGGAGTAAATAAAAAAGAACAACTAATAACTTTTTGTATTGAAGTTTACTCCATCGTTACATTAATGAAAAGACCGCTCGATATTCCTTTGCGAATCCTTTTATAATCACTGGAAAGGCGGAGCTTCCAAGAAATGATGTCAGCCAATCCAGTTCGCTTTAAATATTTCCAGAACATTCAATAACTGTACATGTAGAAAAAGCGGGAAAATCAATTTGACTACGGGGCTGTGGATTTAATTCCACGTACTTTTGAATAAGAGATTGTCGCCATTAAAATGAAAAGAACATGCATTTAGAGTTGTGACTGGGGAAATTACAAAAATAAAAGACGAAATTTAAATTAGGGTTTTATGTGTACTTTTGACTATGGAGTTTTATTATTACATATATATATATAGCCTTATGCTATATTATATATATATATATATGTAATATAAATTTATTACATATATTTTACATGTATATGTATGTGCCTATATATATGTAAGATATAACAAAATATAGTTATATAACAAAATATAGATATAGTTTTAAAAATAATTGGCAACCACAAAATTAAGTATTCTAGATTTGGTGCTCTCCCCCTAAATTCATCTGTACTCCCAAATTCAAGATCTGTTTATGTTACGTAACGCTTGATGCAGATACCTCTTGTCCAATCAAAATATTTGTAAACCAAAACTTTTTAAATTCAGAGCTGAAACTTTTGATTCCCTCCCTTCTTCCTTTGAATTGCAGCGTTTTCTTTTCGCTTAAGCTTTCCTTCTGGCAAGACATTTTGCTGTTAGGCTTACTCATCTAAGGTGATGTTGTGTTTAAAACCCATGTACATGGAAATTATTGTATTCAACTATGATTAAAAAATATTTTGTCTGCAAAATGATGATTTGATATGCCTAAAAATAAAGATTGTGATACTTGAAGTTCAGTTGCGTTAAATGCATCATCATGCCTTTCAACTCAGCCCTGTCTACAGCCACGAGCTGTCAAAAGTACCGGATTCCTTCTTCTATGCATTAAAACATTACATATGTATATATGTATATCACTGTGCAAGTAAAAATTTGTGATTTTTTTTTGCATGAAAATAATGCATAAATGTTATATTTTTGTATGGAATAATGTTTTCCTATATGTTCAACCTCCAGAGGGCAGTTATATCCATTTTAAAATACAGAAACTTATTCAGCTGAGGCCTCTTTCCAGAGTTATATGGAATTATTTGTTACTTTCTAATTATTCATACCACAACGAATACAGAAGCTTGTTCAGCTTGGGGCCTGTTTCCAGAGTTAGATGGAAATGTTTAATACTTTCTGATTATCACACCCAAATGAAAAGCCACCAAATCATTGGCAAATTTGCAAATACTGAAGAATATTTCTTTATCTTTAAGGCTCATAGGTATTGCTGTGTTCATTAAAAATAATACAAAGAAACATTTTATTAGAAAAAAGGAATTTTATGAGAAAAGATAAAAATTTCCATGGCTGATTTTACACTTTTAGAGCCACCAAATGCTGTTTTACTATGTCTTTCATGTAGCCAGGTATAAGTTTTTAACATTAGATACCAAAAAACTGCATATTTACAAGAAAAACTTTAATGTTAAATGTGAGAGGGCAGATAATTAGAAAGTAACTAATGCGTTCTACTGTAGTACCTAATGTAATGAAATCTAATATTATAAAGCAGCCTTTACTTTTTCCATAGTGAAATCCTTAAATAATATTTTATTGGAATTTTCTATGAAGTTGCCTCTTTGTGGAGTTGTACCAGTTTCTTTCAAAATAATGATATATATATAAAATCAAATAGGGCTTTGAAAATCTTAATTTTCCTTTAATTTAATCAACATTATAATCTTTATAATTGTGATATAAATTATTTTCTGAAGGTAAAAGAAAATTAAGAAAAAATCTCAATCATATAAGACTTATTATTAAAATTAACCAGCAAGAGTGATTGTTAAAATTAACCAGTTATAAATGATTTCAGCCTTACCAGAGCCTTACCATAACGTCTCCTTTCTGTTTCCTCACTTTAATGTAAATTGAGTTAAAAGATATTTAAACTGAGGTTTTTGGATTGTAAGACAGCATATTTCTGCCTCTCATGGCCTTGTTATGTAGTTCTTGCCAGCTCTGATAAATCTGTAATTATTTGGCTTTGCATTTTGCTGCCACCATTTGAATTTAATATGCCAGATTGAGTTTTTTAGCCAGTTTTTCTTTCTTTTTGAGATCATTAAAAGGCATGAAGTGTTGGCCATGCTGCATGGACTGAAACAAATGGTAATCGGAAGGGGTGAAATGAATGGAGTCTATTGAATATGACGAATGGGGTAAGACATTGCATCAAAGTCCTTTCAAGGTCTTCACTCAATTTGCAACATGTGATGTGGCATTGTCAGGATGCATTATGTCTCAACATACTGCGGGTGTTTGTGTTTAAGAGACGCTTCTGAAATTGTATAATTATGTTTCATAGCATTCACCATTTGACCAGTTGCAGCAACTCATGGTACACCACACTAACTTGATCCCACCAAATGCACGGCATAATTTTCTTGCCATGAATATGGGTATTGATGTGCTTATGATTTCATTCAAAAATGACTTCTATTTTTGTTTTTGAAGCAACATTTCACAAATAGTTAAGCATTTTGCAGTCTGTTTTGTCATTTTCATGTGATACTCACATTTCCAATTTTTTAATCATCTCCATTGCATTTGAACATTTATTAACAGTTGATATACCACATTTAGTGTTTCAGACAACTGTATAAGTGTCTAAGATGAATCTTCTGCGAGTAATGCTTCTGCTGTCTGTTGTCAAACATTTTCGCTTGACCAGAACTCATTTTATCAGTCGCCTTAAAGTAGTTGTTTTTGAATCCTCGAAACCAATCTCTTCACATTGTTTTTCAACAGAACATGTTCTCATTAGCTTTCACTAGTATACACTGATTTTCCACAGCAGATTTCATGAAATGAAAGCAAAAGAGTAATACTTCCTGCTAATGCTGTTTTGTAGGTACAAAACCCGACATGTTCTAGGCACTAAATATGTATGTATTTTTCACACCATTCGAAAGTTACACTCAGATCTGAAAGCCTAATATTTCTACTGTGAAATACATCTTACGTTGCTGTTTGCTATGTTGCACAGTTACAACTAATGCCTTCTTTGTATCAACATCAAGAATTAATTCAAGCTCCCAGTATATCTTCATCAATGGATTTCAGTTCTGTTTAAGTTTCAATATGTTCAATTTTATTGTAGCTAGTTATTTGTAATAATTTGGCTAAGGAGCAGATTATGTTTGTGTTTTGATTGATATTTTCTATATAAATGTCTCATTTGTTGTTATTATAATCATTCATAAGTTTCTTTCTTTCTTTTTTTTCTTTGATTTTATTAAAATGCACTTTATCTCTAGAGTCCATGTAATATTTCAATTAATGTCTAAAGTAGAGATGTCCTTAGTGATAATAAGGCGGTGATTAATCAGTGTGCTATGGAAAATGTTCCAATTTGCATAGGTTCCTTCTGTCTTGCAGTTTTGAGGATAGCAATATATGAAGAGTAAAATTAATTGAAGGATGATCAGAGTCCAATTCCAGTTATAAGAACCTGAAAACTGGAGAGGCATTCAAAATCCTTAATAATAATATTTAGAATATCTTTGGTGTTATTAGATACAACATGAGTTCGTTCATCCAATGCTGCGTTAATTAACCTGTTGTGAAGAATATAGTTGTGAAGTACATTTTTTTCTCACTGGCATTGGAATTATGGATACTGTTCAGCAAAATGATAGCTGAATATAAAATATACAAATCCATGTCTATTCAAACATATTACATGCATGCATAGGTTGCTTGTTGTTGCATATATACTCGAAAATATGCCAGAAACACAGCAATTCTACAGGATGTTGAAATTGGAAGTGCTGATAATCAGGAAGCACTCAAAATGATTTCACAACTTTTATTGTTTGCTTTTGGGTTTGCTGTATTATTTAGTGATAATTCCCTCCACACTTGGTCATTAATCACTGGTAACACTGACTGACTAATGCCTCAAAGAATATAAGTGAGAATAGTGCTTTCTCTGAACAAGGGATCTTATATTTTCTTTTAACACACAATTTTTATTTTCATTGAAACAACTACAAAAATCAGAATTTCATCATTTATCGAACTTTTTTATAAAGCTTAACAAATCTTATGAATAAAATATATTAATACCTAAAGCTAAAACTATTGCTGAAAATATGCAGCAATTTAATATTAAAAAATTACATTTTTTTAATATACATTATGAATTTTGATGTATGCGTAGTATTTCGTCAATGCGATAGGTGTTTTTGTTTTGCATATTTTGTCAGCTTTAACAATTTAATGGAATTTTTTAATTTTTTGTTTGTAATGTATTTACATATTTTTCCATCAGGCATTTCTATTGACAATAAAAAATTATCACCAAGAAGTATGATTTGTCACCAATAATGAATAAACTTTATATCACAACATACTCATAAGATCTTTGCTTTGGTTTTATGTAACCCCAATCCTCAAAAAGCCAGTTTAGTTAGCCAGACTGCTATAATTATTTGAGTCCAATAGCTGCTTGCATTCTGATTTAACTTCGCATGACATCTGCTTAATCGGCTTTCATTTTCAGTGTCTGGATAGTTTCAACGTTTAACATTTGGTGTTTGGAATATGGGATTTTGAGATTACTGAAGCCTAAGTTCATTCCACCAGAGCTTATCCAACCTAACAGAATATGCTTTGTGCATATGTGTAATTGTATCAGCTGGATTTTCTTTTCCTGAAAAAAATTCCGAATTTGAGGTACGACTTTTGCTGGATTTCTAAGTATGATTGGAGACAAATTGTTCCCAGTCTCATGCACAGCTCTTGATCCAGTAGAAGCATATTTGTGAATCAGTCCAAACAAATATATCACTATATTTAAGAAATGTAAATTTGGACATTTTATAACTCTGTAATCTTGCCTCTCTTATAGCTCCCAGAACATAAAGTTGTGGCAGTGTAATTCGCTTAATTTGGCACTAATCAAGACTTAACTAAATTGAAACTTTTATTCCTTCTTGTTCTTAGGCTAGTTTCGAAGTACACTAATGCTCCATATGCTTTTAAACTGGCATCGGCAAATAAGTGCACTTGTTCATCATACAAGTGATTGATTTCTATATACAACTCATTCCATTGCGACTGCTAATTCTTAGGTAAAGGTTCATCCCAACCCATTCCCCTTTCCCAAAGTACTTGTAGTAAAATTTCATTCTGATCAAAATGTTACAGTCACGCGAAGGAGGTTGAAAACCTTGCCACAGGACTTAAAAATTCAAATCCTTTGGTGAGCCCCACTTATTTTAGCCACCCATTTGGCACTGCTATTTGCCCATTTCAGATTGCGTAGATTTCAGAGCTTCAACTGTAACATGCATCGTTGGATTAAATCTATTGTGCAAATTCAAACGAACTACATCGCAAACCGATATAGATGAACTTTCACCCCCTAAATTTACATATTTTCCTTCTTAAATACTTTTAGCCCTAAAGCATTAGCAATTTAATAAAACAGTACTGAGATCCAGAATCATATAAAATTCTCACTAATTCTTGTTTTCTTCCAGCTTTTAAAATGGCACTACTGATTTGTAGCAAAATGTTTTCCTTTCATTATTAATTTTAATTAGAAACTGAAATTGATGTATTCTTAGATTTGGATGTGGCCTCACTCTTCTTAACTACTCTTATCACAAATTAAATAATTATATGGCTGGTTGCACACTGTTAAATAGTTCTTTGCACCAACACCATTTGTGACATTCCTAGTTTCAGACAATGAAAACATAATCCTTGCTATTTTGCTTCTCTCCTTTTGCCTAGAATTGCCAATGAATAGTTTCTCAGCATCATATGTTTTGACCCTACAAAAAATACAGCTTTCTTGCAATGAATTGGTTAATGCTGCAGCACTTCTCATATTCCCTTTATAAAGCGTAATTTTGTTCGAAGGTTTTAAACTGTTAAAGTTTCTATAATTAGAATGAATTAACAAGCTAGTCGCTCCTCTAAACTTTGTATTGGATTCGTGTTTTCTATTGTATTCTAAGTTAATTTCTTCCAGCAATTTTTGTAAAATCAAAGTATATTTCCGTATGTACCTGTGGTGATTTTAAGAGATTTTAAGTTTCTTAACTGTACGTGACACTCATCGTGCAACTTTCTTAATGCATTTACATTATTGGAGTTTGTTACTGGGTCGATAGCTGTTAATATGAGGTCTAATGATAGTCAGTCCGACCAAACATTCTTTAAGCAATGCTATGGAAAATTCGTAGTTCTTCCTAATTGAGGAAAGTCCTGAAACTGCCGTAAGAGCATTTCCTGACAAATAAGATTTTAAGTAATTGAATTTTTCAACCTTTGTCAACGTTTCATTATTATGTATTACTACTTCAAAGCTGCTCCAAAAGTCTAGCCATGTACTGTATTCCCCATAAAATTTTGGATATTTCCAACTTCGGCAGTTTCACAGTATTTATAGTAATTTTGTCAGAAGATATATTCTGCGAAATATTAAGCCTCCAGTGAGTGCTAGAATACAAATTTATATTTCTTTCTACTCTGCCTAGCCATTTGGCGGCTTCTTGATAATATTAGCTACGAACAATTTCCTGTTCTAATTTATTTAAATATATATAATTCTCAAGTTCATTATCTAGAGCTTTTAATGAATTAATCTTTTAACTCATTAAAAAGATCACACAATTTTTCAACTTTTATACTTTTAGGAAATGTATCTATTAACCACTCGTTTAGCGTTACTTTTATTTTCAAAATTAACTGAGTTGTTAACTGCTTTACTTATTCCATAGTAAAAGGTTTTTCATTTGACTATGTCATTTTTCTTTCAGCAATTAAACAGTCTACCCATGCAAATTTAAGTTGCAACTAATTTCAGTCTAATGCCTTACTACTTGTAAAGGAAATAAAGAGGTGGCTACTCACCCACTTTCCAATCTTCATTGCTATTCATTCCCATGTCGCAGGTGATGTCACCAAACTTTCTATAGTGGATTTATTCCATGTTCTGTGACTCCAAATTAACAGCCTTGTGAGCAAGCAACTGCTTCTTTATTTTGGGTGAACAGGTTTCTACTTCCTTTACAAGCATCGCCCATTTGGTGATGGAAACAAAGGCAATAGGGTAAAGAATACTTCAGTCATTTAGCATCACGGTAGCTCCCTCAGATAGAACTCAGTCCAAAATGAGTACCCAATTTAAAAATCTGTATTGTGCGTTGTGCGTGCTCACGCTTTGCCAAGCTGGCAATAAATAATTGCATAGTTCCTGTTGCATGCAGGAATTAGTGAAATACCTTATCACAAAATTTTAGAAGAATTTCCTTCTATAACTAAGTTACCAGATCTTAACCAACCTGTTAAATGCAACACTGTATATCATATCATACTAAAGCACGTTCTGTGGTCACGAAATCTTATCCAACTTTTAAAATTTTGTGCTTAAAAATAGCGAAACGAGAATTTCAAACTATGATGCATTTGGAGAACTTGAGGCCTTCAAGAAGAAATTATGTGTCACCGCTTCACGTGATTCCAAAATAAGAGAAGTTTGGAATGAAGACCTGCAGGCAGTTATCATGAATTGAATGCCCAAACAATAAAAGATAAACATCAATTCCTTGCTTAGCCGATTTTACTACTGTATTGCATGGTACTAACATTTCTAGCTTTGTTATCCTTGTTAAGGCATTCCAGCAAATACCAATCAATCTCAAGGATACTTATAAAACCGCCATATGTACCCGATCCGATTTATGCAATGCATCTGCGACTTTTCAATGTTTTATAAGTCATGCGAGATTTAGAAGGCATTTATGCTTTCGTTAACAACTAGCTCATAGCCTCTGAAGATTCTGAGGAACACTGAAGACATCTGAAAGCCTTATTTTAAAAACTTCAGGAATATGGACTTTGCATAAATTCATTAAACTGCATTTTTGGTCAAACATCTATTGATTTTTTAGGTTTTTCACCTTGGTGAAAACAGAATGTAACCTCTTCCTGATGAAGTCAAATGTATTTTAGATTTTCCTGAACCAGTCACCCTTATTGAGCTTCGTTGATTTTTAGGCATGTTTAACTTTTACAGATGTTTTATACCTAAAGCAGCACACATTCTTTCTCCTTTTAATACAGTTGTTAGAAAGACATATCAATAAAAAGAAATCTTGTTCTGGATTCATCCATATAGTTAAATCGGAACAAAAAATGCTATTGCTCAAGCTTGTGGCATTTTTGGAAGCAACGTGCACAAGGTGCTCTCCTTATTGTTGTTACCATATTCATTTTATTGAGAGTTTTGATGTTTTTAGGGATAAAAAAAAATTCATACTGCATTGTTTGATATTGTTTTATTGGTGAAATTAGCCATCTCCAACATTAATGCAAAATTAAATGTAGGTCCAGTACATATTTTTAAATCTACAGAAAAGAAATAAAATAGAGTTTTAATGAAAGAATTGATTTTATTTATTATATATGGGACTGATACAACCTAGTTGCACACTTTTCTTTTCTACACACACTGGTCAATGAATTAGAAAACTTCGAGATTTTCATTTGAATGCTTGCTAGGGATGAAGTCTGCACATTTTTTTAAGACCTGGTTAGAAGTAAGGCGTAAGAGCGCTTTTCACGATGAATGAAGTAAAATGGGAAAAGCGGCAGATCTTTCATCACTTGAAAAAAAGCTTATTGTTGGTGCCTGTTTCGCAGAGGCTTCGATTTCAAAGACAGTAAATCTAAAAAATTTGTAGCATTAATGCTAAAATGTATAATGAAGGGGAAAGTTTGCCTGTTCTTTAGTACAAGTAAGAGGTTATAATGGGGTTATATGGAAAGTTTTGAGTTCCCTGAGCCCTGCATGAAAGGAATATTTTGATGAAATTTTTTGCTTTATAAGATTTGTCTATCCAATTTTTTCATTATTACATTTTTTTTTTAATTCGAAGTAATCAGTCTTTTGCAGTTGGCTTTTTAAAGTAGCATTCAGTACAGCTGTCTAAAAAATGCATCCATGGAATGTGATGATTAGAACTTAAAATATTCAATCACTACTCAGGACTGATAAATACAGAATTAAAATGTAAAAAGTATATTGCATTTATATAAACCTAGAAACTTAAGAGCTTATTATTTTAGGAAAGTATTTAAAATGTTTAATTTCTGCATTTTCACCGATAACTGAAAATGCAAAAGTATAATTTCACATGCAGTGTGTCTAAAAAATAATGGTGGTGTTTTGTAATACTTTGCACAGCAGTGTGCATCACACTGTTCCAATCTTGCATGCTGGAATATTTTTGTTTCTCCAGAATAAAGACATAGTAAAATACAGTTATGTGTCTTCCTCATCAGAACAGAACACTTTTCAGTAGTTGTAGAAAAATATAAACATTTGTTTTTTAAGACCTATTTCTTGAATCTGAAAACAATCTGAATGTAGACCATTGAATTTCTTTCTGAGTTATAATGAAGATTTAGATCTTGCCAATCTTAAGGGAAAAATTACTGTAGACATTAATTTTAAAAGCCACTGTTTGAGTATGGGTAAAGATAAAATATTATTTGACACATGTTGTGATTTTAATGATGTCCATATAGGAACAATATTATACCTTATACAATTTGCTTTTGCTATTTAAAAGCAGTAAAAATATATATTCTAAAATAATCCCTCATATGGCATTTCACAAAAGGATAGATATTATTTTCTATTGAATAGCACTTTAAAATGGGAATTTTTTATGCAACATCCATGCAATAGCATTATGTAACATTTAATCCTACGTACAAACCAAATATCCCACCATTATTCTTACAACACTTTGTATTTTTCTGATTCTTTTAATCTGTATAGTAACAAAGGTGAAGACATTGTAAGAATGTATTTTAATCGTAATCTTAAGTATAAATTATTAATTAAACAGTATATAGTACGGAACAGAAAGTGAATGAGTTTTGTCTTCAAAGATAAATGTATTTCGTCTGTTTGTAATTACTGTGTATTTAATTAATGTACACGGTGTAATGATTGGTTCCTGAATTCAAAAATTTTTGCTTATGTGTTATTTGAACTTAATTACAATTTTAGCATATCTTCAAGTGACTTTTGAACTAATAATGGTGATTTATAGAAGGTGCTGCAAATGAGTTCAATGCTGTTGCCGTTAACAGACATTTTAGAGCAGATGCTCGATTTCTTCTACACAGCCAATGTCCGTTTTCAAAGGACTGAATTTGTGTACGTCTAATGATACTTACAAATGGCTGTTCAAAAAGCAGCATCCAGAAAAGTTTATAAAATATGAATATAAAAAAAACTGTGTATATAATTTATGAAATTAGTTAATGTTAAGAATTTATTTTCCCCTCTGGATTAAGTTATGTTAAATTTTATATGAAACAATAAGTGTGTATATTATTTTGTAATAACCACTGATAATGACTCTCCTTTCATTTACAATCATAACCTGTCATCATCAACAGATAGAACAAATAGAGGAATCGACCATCTTTTGCAGCAGTCATTATGGTTATGAGGCAAGCCAGAGGAAGAAAATGACAAAGTGCCTATCTTAAAGTAACAGTTCTAGACTATTAAAATGAATAATTTCCTATCAAACCTGTATCTTCTATGGCATCAATTAAAAAAAAATTTTTCCCCGAGTTATATTTTTCAGAACAAATTAAAAATACATGTATGTGGACCATATTTTTTATTTTACAATTTATTAAATAGTATGTAGTACAGGTTTAAAAAAGTAACTTAGATTTCAAGCACTTAGAAATTTAACTTCTGGGTATTTACTTATATAAGGATAATAAAGAAAATGCTCTCTTCAGAAATGTTAAATGAATATTATTTTTATTAAATTGGGAATAAAGTTAGGTATATTTATGCAGTTTATAGTTAGTTCATTTAAAACTTAAGAGTTTTTACTGTGTGCCATTTTTATGCAACATCACTTTCAATTTACTGGTATGTGGGGCCAGGTGCAAGCTCTACTGATATGTATTAAAATAAGCGAGAGTGTTTCATGGTATCTGATCAAGTTTTACTGTGCTGCTCAATGTAAATCTTCCTATATGAGAAATCATATCAAAATTTGTTATAATAGAACTTTTTCTGTATTTCCATTTTTGCAGTCATACATTTTCTAGTCATCAAATTCACTTTAATGTTTGTGTATATGAATATTATTATAATTTTGGTGCCATTATCTATATCGTGCAACAGTAGTCAATTAGACTTTTTTGTGAATATTCCTTACATTTACATACTGTGGCAATTACATATTGCATGCATTAAATAATATATTAAAGTTTTTGAGAACTAAAAATCATGTACACAATATTAAGAAATGTAGTATGTAAATATAATATTTTATAAAAAAAATTCTGCATTTATTTAGTGAATATTTATTAAAAATTTATTTTGTTGTTATCTTCAGAGTCTGCAAAATAAAATATTTGTTAGCAGTTTTTTCTTATTTTTTGTTGAACTTTTCATTTTTTTTTCTTTCACTTAATTCAAGGCAACAACCATTTAAATGTAATTTATGAATGTGTCAACACTTTTTAGCTTAGCTGTAAGAAACATGAATTCAAAAATGTTAAAAAAATTCATTCACGTTATTTTTATACAAATTTAGATCCTGAAAACTCATATGAAGTTAAAAAAACCAATATTAATTTGTCCACAAATCAAATGTTTAGCATTTATAAGGATTCAAATTTTTGTTTTTATGAGTAAAGGAAGAGAAGTTTTTCTAATACCAACTACTTTGATTAGTAACATTTAAAAAACACATTAAGATAATTTATCATTATTATTATTTTAAAATTTTTACAAATAAACAGATATTTACATAATTTCACTTGAATATAGCATTTCAATAACTTTGTTTTTTGTCGTATAAAATACTTTTAAAATGCTAAGTTACATTCAAGTATTTTTTACCTTTGTAAGCAGCTTTAAAAATGCAGAATTGTCATGTACAGGATAGAACTGTATTTGTAGTCAAATATTTAGTAGCCAGCGAAATATGATGCTAATGTAACTTCTAATTCACCCCATTTTTTAAAACTTACCTCCAACAAGAATTCTATAAAGTTGTTAAAATCATGAAGAATCAAGAAGGCAGACTAAAGAATATTTCTTTAATTTATGATGTAAGAGACTTGTAAGGATGAAATAATAAGGAGGGGCTGATTTAATATAAACAATTATATCAGTAAATTTTCTTTCAGTTATACTTTAGTTAGGCTTTATTTTATTGATATTATGATATGATTATCTTCTTTTTTTACATTGATATGATTATCTTCTTTTTTTACATCCTGTGTTGTGTTGTATTAAATTCAGTTACAAAGAAATACACACTAATGCCTAGTAAAAATTTAAAATAAAAACCTGAAAGCTCTCAGATTTTGCATTCTGCCCAAAGGGACATTTTTTGAACATTTACTGTGTTACTTTATTTATTAAATATCATGTTCTTCACACTTAAACCATAAAGTTCAATTCAATACCAATATCACAAAATAATTTTAAAATAAGCATATCTTTAGAATTTCCGATAAACAATCCCGTGCACTGGAGATAAAATAGTTCCCCCTGTACAGTGCTGCCATTGCTCGCTTTGAAATCATTGAGTTTCTTAATTAAAAACTGATAAATGCTTTACAAAATATGAAATTAGACAATAAAACAAATTCCAGATGCTCATATTCGAGTGGAGATGTACGTTATTCAAAATTTGATGGCTCTAGGTACTGTTGTTTTATTAATGCGAGAAACATATATATACATTTATGCAGATGCTTCATTATTTAATTTCTTTAAATATAACACAGGACCATAATATTTGGTGGCAACAGTTTGAAAAGTGATATGGATATTTACAGTGAATCAACACAAAATGCCAAAACGAAATTCTCAGCTAACCCTCCTTTGGGCTTAAAAATAATAATAAAAAAAAACTAACAACAGAATTCTTTTATCTAAATCTGGGAACAGACATAAATGGAGAAAAATATGCATTTAATCTATGATTCATATTTTACAGAAATTACAACACTTTTTTTTCATTGCATAAATCCACATCTGTATCAGAGATACAGCAAGGTAATTAATGTTGTTCATCAAAAATTTAAATTTTTGATTGCATAAATTTACATTTGTGTCAGAGATATACAAGATAGTTCATTTTTCTCACCAAAAATTTTAACTGAAATATGTATACATTTTGATGAGCCAAAACATTATAACCATCCTCACATTTTCCCATGAACTCATCTACATGACGTGGAGGGCAGGTGATCAAGTGAGAATGTTATTTAAGTGCTGCTGGAGAAGGTAAGGAATAATTTTTGCACTTATTTGTTTCATAATTCTTCGTTTTGGAGTGATAGGAAAGGCTGCTGATCTAAGTGAATTTGATAAAGGGCAGATGGTGATGGCCCGAAGACTTGGAATGCGTATCCTCAAAACTACACGACTGGTAGGTTGTTTACAATCTGCTGTTATTAGTATTTATGCAAAGTGGGTAAATGATGGTGAAACCAGCAGTAGATGCAAGGTGTTGGATGTCCACGTGTTATTAAAGAAGACTGTCCCACTTGGAACACCAAAAGAGGTGCCAGACCGTTTCTCAACTGACAGCCTAATACAATGCAGTTCCAAGTGTGCACACAGTTCAGCGGACACTGTTGGATATGGGACTGCACAGCAGATGTTCCACTCGTTTGCCTTTGTTGACCAAGCACATTGTCAACTATGCCTAAAGTGGGCCTGGGAACATTGAGACTGGACTATGGATAAGTGGAAGACAGTTAGTTGCCTGGTTGGATGAATCATTCATCACATTGATGATAATGTCAGGGTGTGCTGTCTTCTAGGGAAACAGTTAGCCCCCTATACAGCAAGCCATACACAAGCTGGTGCTGGCGGTATTATGCTTTGGGGGACATTCTCATAGGCGTCTCTGGGACCCTTAGTTGTGGTACCGTCTTTTTCTGAAAATAAGACATCCTCCGAAAATAAGCCCTACCGTGATTTTCGGAACATTTTGTAAAATAAGACATCCTCTGAAAATAAGCCCTATCGTGATTTTCGGAACTTTTTGTAAAATAAGACATCCCCCGAAAATAATCTCTAGTTAAAATAATGTGACAAAAAGAATTCGTTAAAAAATGCTGTTGATTTATTAAGTAATAATATGTTTAGCTTTCCTAATACTCGTATTTCAGAGAAATGTTTGAAACAAAATATTCCAAGAAATTAATTGTTTACCTCTACAGTTCGTTTCAAATTAATTCTTGGAATTTATCTTAAAAATACAACATAAGGCAGCAGTCTACATTGAGCGACAGTGCAGGTATACAACGTTCATTCATTTCAGTCTTGTAAGTCTGATTATTTCCTCATACGTAATTTTATTTAAAAATAAAATGAATAATTTTTAACCCCAGTTAAAAAGTACAAAACGAAAGAGCTATTCCGTCAAGTACAAAAAGGGAATCGTGGAAGACTCCAGGGATGTAAATCTTGTAGCATTCTGTAAAGAGAAGATGCTGGATCTCCGTATGGTTCGTAAATGGCGTGCAGGCTACGATTACCTGTGTCAACTGGTAGACCAAGGAAATGAGAAAAAACGCAGAGTTGGATCAGGTCGGCAGCCGTTATTTTCTGAGTTGGAAGATTGCAGGCAGGAGAGCAATGGCTTTGGTTGTGCGCAGGGCTGATGTTCAAAAATTTGCCCTTGAAACAGCAACTGAATTTGATACATCTACAGAAGAATTTAGAGCACCGTCACACTGGTTGGACAACTTCCTTAAATGATATGAACTGTCTCTAAGGAGATCAACAACATTGTTTAAGCTGGAAGACAATGAAGTTGTTAAGTGTGCACTTGCGTTTAAGCTTTTTGTTGATGGCATCGATTTTTCGAAATACCAACTCTCCAACATGATTGCTATGGATGAGACCACAGTATTCCTAGGCCAAGGAGCTCAAACGACAGTTCACCACAAGGCTTCTTTGTCAATTTACGTTCCTTCTACTGGTTACGATAGTGCACGTGTTACCTGTATTTTGGCGATTCGTCTAGATGGCAAGAAAGTATCGCCATTTTTAATCACTAAAGGTAAAAAACACCAGATTCAATGTGTTTCAGGAATTTTATGTCATTGAAAGTGAAAACGCCTGGTGCACCCAAGCAGTTATAAGAAAGTCGGTTGATTTTATGCTGTCACCACTGTTGAGGGGTCAGAATAGAGGTTTACCAGTTTGGGATTCAGCCAGTACTCACCACGCTAAAGACATGAAAAACTTTCTTGCTGAGAGGAAGATTGATCAAATAATGATTCCGGCAGGAATGACTGGTTAGCTCCAGACACTTGACATTGCAATAAACAAGCCATTCAATGATCATTTGCGGATGGAAATCAATGAATATATTGAAAACAGAATGGTGAGAAATCATCGAGGTAATTTTCACATCATTTAACATTCTGAATATTAATGTTCACAGTTAGATATAAAATGCTGAGCTTTCAAAATTATATATAGCTAAGATACTAAAAAAAACAATTCTTCTTTGATATAAAAATGGAAAGTTCACAAAACACATGAGATCAAAGAAAAAAAATTAAAATATATTATCAAGTATTTGGAAATAAAATATGTTATTTTCAATGGTGCTACTTCAATTTTCTCTTCAAATCTATGTGGTTATTTATGTAAGAAACAAACTTGAGTTTCATGATGCTTAAGCAATAAAAAGGATATAATAAATAGCCAAATACAATTAAAAAAGATAATCATCTTTTGTATCCTCCCCCAAAAAGAAATTCCAAATTTTTATAATTCATAAAATTATTACTTATTTATATATATTTATAAAAGTATTACATAATTATAAATTTTTATAATAGTTAAAACTAACACAGCTTTCAAATATTGTTTGCGATTTATAAATAATACAAGCTATGAAGCACTTCAGAAATATTGCCTATTTAATAATAAAGTGAAAGAAAAGAAAGTAGTCTAAAAAATATAAGTTTGTTAGCCTTGTATTTTACAGGCACCGACGACAATGAAGCGCCTTAGTGTGCTCAAAGATAGTTTTTTATGTGTCTTTATGCTATTTATCTGCCATAGTCTATTCAAAAATACAATTACCCCCCCTTTTTTTAAAATCTTATCCTTGCCACTGAAACAATGGCCATCCTCATTGTTTGAGTGGAAACAATTTGACCACATGTTTACACATACATGCATCTACTTTAGAACTTTCTATAGGAGATTTATTAGCTGACAACCCTTATTCTCATTCATAGTAATTACCATCTTTTCACAAAATTAATAGGTATTTAAATAAATCTAATAAAAAAGTTGTTTGCTGACAACAAAAAAACTCTAGCAAAGCAACTGCACTTTTCAGTAAACCGATATCAGCAGTAATTACATTTCTGATTAGACAGATGGCAGACATGTACAAAGAGATTCCAAAAACATTTGTCTCTTAGTGTACAAATACTTAGTTCATGGTTACCTGAGATAATAGGCCAATAGTACAGAATATATGTCTTTTGCTCTTTTCTATTACCAAATACTATAATAAAAGTATAATAATCCAGCACCCCTTTCACTGATACTCCTATCATTGATGCTATTAGCATTTCATTTGATAATATGGCAGTTACTTCATAGTATTTGCTGTCTCAATTTTGTTCAAAACTTTGCACTTATTTGCTTTTATTTAGAATGTTTTCAAACCTTGATAAAAGGTTGATAAGAAAATAAAATGGAAGCATATGACTAGGAATTCACTAGAAGCTGTATAATTTTAATCCAACCTATATATCAAGGAGTTATTCAAAACTTTTTTCTGTTGAAAACTATGCAGAACTTATTAAACTCTGACACATTCACCTTAACTCATATAATTTAATAAATATTTTTATAAAGTTTATGTCACAAAGGAAACAATAATGTAAAATTTCAAACAGTTCATCATATAATTTAATTCTAACTGCAAATATGAATCTGCTATAAGATTTAAAACTGAGAATTATTTCTACAAATGCTGATGAGCTATGTTATTTATATACACATGAATGCTAGTCTTTCATATTTATGCTATTTCTACAATGTGTAGACATACAAAATTTTGTATACCGAATCATATGTACAAAATGAATCTGCCTGCTATGTAGAACAGTACCAGCTGAAACATCCATCAAGCCAAGTTTATTTCTTACTAGTTATTACAAGAGATCATTCAGCAATACAATAGCCAAAACTTTTAAAGCTTTAAGACTGTACAGTTTATTTCTTAACTAGCTTTCAATAAAGAATACTGTATTTACTCACATAATACTCCCTTTTTTTTTGCTAATTTTATCACACGAAAATTGACGGGAAAAATTATGCAAATGAGTTAATTTCTGAAGGATGCGGTTACAGTAAGAAAATAAAAAATAAAAAGTATTTATGGATAAACTACTAGAAACTATCACAATATTATTTATTTAAAAGAAACCTACATTTCAATAAGAATACACAATATTAATGTCACAGTATCTAATAAGATATCTTCATTGCTACTTCTTTGTAACTTGAATCTTACTTTCCTCGCCATCAAATCATAGTTATCATTTTTATCAAATTTCAGTCTATCTTACCCTTGTGCAATGACTTTTAGAACCATCAAAAGCATTAGATATCCTTGTTTCCTTGGAGCTCTCCAGTATAACTGTTTTATCAGCAACCCATGGACTCAAAATCCAAAAGCAAATTAATGTGATATGAAAACAACTATTACATGGAAAAATCTATTTTAAAATTGAGTGAAGCTCGCCTTTTGAAAGCTTGAGGGAGGGGAAAATTACATGAATACACAAGTAAATACGGTAATCTAAATGTTATTAGACCAACAACACATTAGTATTTTTTATGCCTCTCAATGTTAGTTCATTTGAGTTCCAATTTCATCTCATCTAAGATAGTTATTTTAGCAGTGGCTGAATTCATGGTTATCTTATACTGTCTGGTGTTATATAAATCTGCATCTTAATTTTAAAATAGGTATCCCCATAACAACAATGTATACAAACTGAATGTCATCAAAACTGCTACCATCACATTTGGTATATTTCCTACAAAAAAGTAATAGAATAAAAAGGTTAAATATGAAATAGTTCAACTCTTAATTTTCTCTGAAAACCATTTTAATTACTAAAAATTTAAAAGCAATTTAATAGCAAATGGAAGCTCCAATACATTTCCATCATTAAAATCCACCAATTTTCTCAACTGACTTCAGAATTCTTTTATCCAGAGGCAGAAGGTGTTTTCCTTAAATTATTGATGAATGATTTATAAATGAGCGTTAGAGACTCCTTAGTAATTTACAAATCAGTGCTATAGAACTATTAATTATAAAATACTCTAATAAACTACTTTTTAGAATTATTAGAACTGAGTAACATACTTTACAAATTAAGATACATGCTATATGAATTTAATGAGAGACTAGAATAAATATTTTCTCTTGGAGGGTTAAACTATAACCTGAAAACATAAAACCGAACTCTATACAAACAGTACTTTGAATTAACCAGTGAGAATAAAATAAGCATTGGCAGTAACTGTTTGTTAAGTCTAAGGTCTGGACTTTGTTGACATTCTGTATTTCCCAAGAGACCTATCTAAAAGCATTAAATTCTTACTAAACACAATTCTGCCAATTGTCAGAAACCTTTCAATATAATGACTGATTTACATTTTATTAGATACATTACTAAATATTGTTAGAATTTTCACCTTTAACACCTTTTAACCCTCTCAGTGTTATGGCCGGATTATTCCGTCTAGAAAGCTGCCTCCTATATTCAGTACACATGAAAATTTCTGCTATCTTTTAATGTATCTGATTCGGTTTGGATGTATATTGGAAGAAGAGAAATCAAGGTACAAAATGAGAGAGTCATTTTTTAATTAAAATAAAAAAAAAATACCACTAATTCATGACATTTTGAGGAACTTTGAAAATTCACGGCTAAACCCGTAATGCTCGGAGGGTTAAACTAACCTTTTTTTTACCCCAAACAACTTTTTGTTCAAATAGTTGGCTTTACAACAACTGCTTTCTTTACATTTCTCAATAAAATTTTTGTGAAATAGTACATAATAATTGATTTCTTGAATGGAAAAAAATGTCACTATCAAAAGCTATGTAGCTGTTTTTTACAATTAAAGGCAAAATTTACAACTGAATTTTGTCTCATTTGTTTGCCCTGCTCTCACCAGTTCCTTAGAGAATCCCATAAAGGTCCTGACATTGGAAAAATACAAAGCTAAATTTCTTCTTATTTGACAGATATGAAGGGAACAGAGCTTTACCTCAATCAAGTAATTCCTATGAATAATTCTGGAAACTGCAAAATGTAAACAAACTTCCAATTATGTGGTATGTATCACTGTGGGAGAAAATACTAGCAATGCTCTCTTTTATTCTCACTGGATAAATTCAATACATTACATCAATTATGAACAACTGTTACATAACCCTACCTAACCAAAAGATAAGAAATGTACTAATTACACATAATAAGCTCTAAAGCTAAAGTTAAATAAATATAAGAAATATACAATTTTGATAATAAAATTTCTCACTTTCTAATGTAAAACCCAATTTAATAAATAACAGTATATTGTGTCAACTATAATCATTAAGATCAGTTTCTGTTTGGAGATCATTGCTTAATAAAGAGTTTGAATTTGTTGAATGAATAGATTCAACAGATATTGATGATGCATTAGGAACTACAGGTTCATCTTCATTTGTGTCAAAATGTAAATCACCATAAGTTATATCAGAAGGTAAGGCTATATGTGTCAAGTCTGAGCTAGAAACCAATGTTCCATGTGTTGGAATGATTTCAATATGAGCAGTGGGTATATCATCTGCTATTTCAGATGTACTGTCAATTTCTTGCTCTTTGAAACTCTCAGACAAATTTTCCAATTCAAGGGGCTTCTTTGGCCTTCCTCTTTTTTTGACACAGTTTCCATTTTTCACAACCTGAGAATTTAAGGTTCTTTTTCTCTGCCGTCGAAACCTAAAATTGTGTACAAAATCTTTTCTTTTTTTAGCGAATACGGATTTGTTACTTTTATGTGCTTTAGCATCATCAGAATCTGATAACGAGACAGAGCAGTTGATTTTATCTGGTGATAGTTCTTCACAAATTAATTTAAGATCTGATTCATCATGGTTTTGTTTTACATGATCTCGGAGGTGAGCTTTCCGTGTAAAGTTTTTCCCACATGTTTTGCACGTGAAAGGTTTAATGCAACTGTGAGTTAATATATGCGATTTTAACTTATCAGGTCGGTTGAATTCCTTCGGACAGCCACAGTGCGTCCGGAAAGGGCATTTGTATCGTTTCACAGGTTCGTGGATGAGCAGATGACGTTTAAGCTTATCTTTTCGATTGAATGCTGCCTTGCATGTGCTGCACTCATATGGTTTGTCTTCGCTATGAACCAACATGTGAACTTTTAAGTAGCTTTCAGTTTTAAAACCTTTTGAGCATATACTGCATGTGAAAGATTCAGACTCTGAATGGATTTGCAGATGTCGACGCAAATAACGTTCACATGGAAAAACCTTATCACACCATGAGCACGAATAGGTATGAGATGAAGTGGCTAGATGATGGTCCAAAGCAGCTGGTGTTGAGTACTTATTCAGACAAAGATTGCATCTGAAAAATCTAGACAAAAATAGGAATTACACTTTTATAATGCTTCACAATTTTAATAACATCAAAATAAAAGAAAAAATCAACATAAAATTAAGAATACATCCAATTCATAATTCTGAAAACTAACAGTATTACAGCAAATAATACTAATAATAAAAATGCCATATATGATGTACAATCATACAGAGTCACACAGCTTTATGCACTTTCCTCTCTAGTAATTAGGAAAAATTAAACACTCTAATTATTAGGGGATGTTAAGCCTTCCTAGTAAACACTCTGATTATGCATTTGCTTTCTTTAAATAGGCTTATACTACTCTATTTAAAGAAATATTGTTAAACTAATTTGCCTTTTTACAGAAAGTTTTAAATTGTTTTTTTTCTCATTTTGGTTTACAATCTAAACAAAATTATTGAAAATTATATAATTATAGAAAACCCTAAAATGAATATACACCTGAAAGAGCATGGATTACACTGTAAGCATAAAATTCAAGGCTAAAATTTTAAACAACATTCATATTACCAGTAAAATCACTTACATTATGATCTAATGTGCTGTTTCTTACTAATGTTACTGCTTATTTATTTATTTATTTTTTTTTAAGAACTCGGAAAGTGTTCTTGCAATTTGCAGGCAATCTAAATGCTGTGGAATTTTTTTAAAGTTAGTCATTAATGAAATTTTATTTAGCAGATGGTTTTTAAAATAGTTCTCAAGAAAATTTTGTCATCTGTTCTTATTTTCCCCTTTATGTTGGATTCTACATGTTGTTCAATATCCAAACAATTTTCACTTGCACTTCAATTTTTTTTGGTCGTATATAGTATATTGGTAACATGAAAGTTTTGTATAATTTATGAGTTTGGTTTATTGTGTTATGGCAAAGCACCTGGCTGATTAAGGGAAGGAATGCCTTCATGGAGGACTTTTTAAGGGAAACTGCCTCACATCCACATTACACATAGAAAAAGCAACAAAATGCCCATGTAACAAGCCCATTCATCAGAATTCAAACCAAGGTCAAACTACCAGAGTTGTCACTTGGCTACTGGTGGGCCTGTATGTATAATTAATGAGACGATTTTGCTATTTTTCTAGTATTAAAACTTGTTTACGGAATTTAAACATACACTAGATAAAATTGTAGATTCATCTTATATTTTGGACAATATAGAGGACATACTTTTATGAATGATAACTATGTATGCTTCTTCCTCAAAATTTTCAAGCATTTGCATGGGCCATCTTTCATTGAACATTGAATCATTTTATGCTTGAGATGTTTTTATGAAAAATGCCATTCTATAATTATGTAAACAAAATTAAGTTTAAGAAAATGAATAATTATCGTCAATTAAATTTTTTCATTATGTAATTTTTTACTTTGTTTCTTAATTATTTTAACCAATAAATTTATTTTCAAAATGAAATATAGATAAATTAAAGAATTATATCATTACTTCAAAGTAATGCTATCACAAAATATCATAAAGGAAGTAATTTAAATACTGATAATATTACTGAGAATTTATACCTAGAATTTTTTGGGTTTTAGAAGGCTCATTTTCAATAGATTCATGTTCCCCCATCACGTACATATTCACTTTAAGGCTCTCGATATTGAGAATTTGGATGAAATTGATGAACCTTATGTCTTGCTTCCCTATGTTAAGCCTTCGTTTCAGCTCAACATTAACAAAACATCATATGCTATGTTTTGCATTTTGAATCACTTAAATACAGGATTAAAGAAATAGAGAAAATACTAAGAATAACTATATAATAAAAAGTGAAACAAATATAAAAATGCACAGCCAAATAAAATTTCATTGATCACATACCTACGAGTTGTTCGTGACCGTAGGTTTGGATACAGACTGTGAGTGAACTGATGAGAACCAAGATCATACAAAGAAGGAAAATTTCTGTTACATTCATGACACCTGTATGTCATCTCATTTTCATGTGACTTTGTATGCTCCAGGAAAGGATCGAGATCACTGAACATCTGCCCACAACTACTAAGAATGCACTTGTATACCTAATTAAAAACCAGAAGTAATTGCAGAAAATTAATCTACGAGTATCCTATATTTGGATGTAAAACTTTTTGCACACAAGGAACAAATTTTTCTTACACATACTTTTATTTTTTATGTTACTTACAAAGGAACAAATAATATTTCATAATATATATTTTCTTTTCATTTAAAAAATATTTCACAGCAGTAACTGCATCATCGGAAGAAACTTTGTCCACAGTTATAAAAGCTCAATAAGTTTGTAGTGCTGTTGTTTAATGATGTACTTAACGAATATAAAATTAGACAAGACCTTCAGTTCACAGTGAACATACAATGAGATAGCAAAGGATTACAAGGTATGACATTATAGGATTTGCATATGTGGGAGTAAGCGAATAATGGGGCGGGGACTCCAAAACGTGATTGAACATCGCATCATAACAAGTATTACGAATTTCTGTTAGTAACATTCTTATATGCAAATGTGTTGCATAGCCGTAAAATGAAGTAGTAGATGAATTTAAAGCAGAGTGGTTGAGCATGTTATCTTATAGAAGCTATTTAGTCATGTGGATAATAACAACTTTATTCTACTAGCACAATATGTTTTTTTTTTTTTTTAAACATTCTACTGTGTATCGGCTGTTGCATCGGATCATGGTTTCGATTTCTTATGATCTTCAGGAAAAACTAAGCACTGGAGAATTCTTTCTTGGATGTAGCAAAGGCATTTGATCATGTTTGGCTGCAGAGCTTTCATACAAACTCATAAACACTGTTGATAATGTTATCACTCTCATGATAGATTATCAACTCCTATCTTACTGATAAAAACTTTGCCATTCTTGTCAACAATACAAACTCTGCAGGCCACTCAGTTACAAACATACCACAAAGGTCCTTGTTTGGCCCATTGTTATTTCACATTTATACAATTCACATCTTACACATGCACTGTTGGCTCATGAAAAAAGCATTACAAAACCACCTACATGCATTAGAGATCTGGTTGCAAGCATGGAAAATAAAAATCAGTGCCAAATTGGATGCAATGTTTACCAGGAAGAGAAACACTTGAAGTGACTGCATCTCAATGTATAAGACTTTTATAGCCAGGGTCAAGCAAGCTCAGTATTTAAGCATTACTTTAAATATCTCATTAATTCAAACTAAATGTTTATCACTTAGGTTAATTTGAACTAAAAAACTTGACAAAAATAATTTCTTTTCTCTTGTTTAATGGAGAAAATACACGCTTTATTTAATATTTTGTGTGTCAAAATCATCTGCATTTCTTTTCTGTATAAAAGAACACGTTCCTGCATTCCTAGACTATCACACTCCACTAATTGGAATTAAAATACACTCCACTACTATTGGCTATTGTCCACCTCTTATGAGTGCTTAACGGACAAAGCTCCCTGGCCAGTTTCCTTGGATTCATTCAGAACCCTGTATGAATGGGTCAGGGTAGGAGGTGAATCATTTGTTTATTTGTTATCAATTTTCTTAGAATTTTAGAAAAACAAGTCTTTACTACAGATTCTAGACAGCTGCATCAGTTATGCCTGCAGTACAGACAAGTTAATGTGCTCTAATTTTTCTTTCTCAGCGTGTGGTACGAGCATGTAAAAACTCAGTATGTTTACATGTGAAAAGTACAAAACTCTAACTTTGGAGACAGAGGTGGACATTTTAAAGAAATTAGAGAACGACAAATGTAAAACAAAGTTAAAAGCTGACTATGGAATTAAAAAACTCCATAGTCAGCTTTTAACTTTGTTTATATTGTTTTGTAAATATTTTTTTTTTTTAAAATATACCTTGTCAACTTATTTAGAAAAACAAGGAATTAATTTTAGATTCATGGGAAAAATCTAAAATTGCTAGAGGAAGAAGAGATGTGCCCCAAGAAGATTTAGAAAAAGCTCTACTGCTATGGTTCCAAGAAGCTAGATCTTGAAATCTTCCGAAAAATGAGCTTCTGTTGCAGACGAAGGCTGATGAACTGGCAAGTCGGATGGGTATTGAAGGTTTTAAATGCAGTTATGGATGGTTTTCTCAATTTAAGTCAAGGCACAATAATTCTTATCAAACTGTATGCAGCCAAGGCTATGATGTAAAAGAAGACATAACCACTAATTTCGGTAGGAAATGGCCAGGATTTTTCTCTATTTTCCTACCAAAAAATACTTTTAATGCAGATGAAACATCATTTATAAACTCTTGTCAAACAAGACATTACATTTTAAAGGCGATCCTTGCATAGGAAGTAAAAGCAGTAAACAGAGGATTACAACACTTTGTGCTAATATGGATGGGAGAAAAAAAGCTTAAATTATTAGTGTCTAAGAATCAATCCACTGTGCTTTAAAGGAGTTTGAACACTGCCAGTTGATTATGTATCCAATAAAAGGGCATGGCTCACAAATCTTCAGTAACTGGTTTAAAGGAATATGTAAACAGTTTTCAAGGGAAGAGCATAAAATTCTCTTATTTGTGGATAATGTAATCTGCCATAATCCAACCTTACACCAATAATCAACCTGCAATAATCCAACCTTCCAGAATTGAGTTCCATGCAGGTTGAATATTACTGCCAAACACAACAGCGAAGTTACAACCAATGGATCAAGGAATCATCCAGACTCTTAAACAAATTATTTAAGAGACTCTTACATCAAATTTTTCTTGAGATCGTGCTGAAAACTACGACATTACTCTGCTGACAACTATAAATTTTCTATACGCCACATGGGTGTTTTCACCATGATAAATTCATGCACGCTGAAGAGAATAATCATAAAAGAATATGACAATATTGATAAGCTTTCTCTGAATTCAAAAAATTTAAATGTGATAACATTACTTTTTCTAATGTAATGTATTCTTCTTTTCCTTATGTAAGGGTAGATGACAACTTAGAAGTCTGTGGAAAACTGAGTGATGATGACAAAATAAAACTATATGAAGATAAAAAAGAAGAGACCTTATTGGATTCAGAAGAGAATGCAAAGACTGTTAAGTGTCCTAATGATCAAGCCATAATAGAAACTAAAAAAACTCTGAAACTATTTATTCAAATTGAACCTTCCTCTGAAAATGAATTGAAATGTTTACTTCAAATTGAGAAGCTGGCTGGAAAATGTAAACACAATAAACAAAACCAAACATCCATTTTACAAATTTTCCCAATCTACTCTAGCTTCATTTTAGGATTAAGTTTTTATTGTTTTTTAATATGTTTAATTTTAGACAGCATAGTATAATATATTTTCTGGGGTTATACATACTAGGATATTTTCCTTCTTCAGTGATACCCTTTTAAAGTTATATTTTCTCCTAACATCGGATAATTTGAACTCTTTTTTGAAAACCTTCGAGTTTGAAATAACGAGTGTTCACTGTATTACCCATGCATGGTCAGTTTAGAGATATGCCTTTTATTCTTCTGTAACCCCAACTAGCTCAAACTATTTCACCGAGGCAAGCAACAAATTGCAGTTGACCATATGTCATGAAAAATTCACCATGAATTTAACATAGTGAAATTCATAAACATATGGCTTATATCTCAAAAAGATTTAAAAACGCACACACACACATTCACGAAGCTATGACCAGAGAAGTAACAGAGAGAGCTGACAAAAGCAGAAATGACAGTACAAATAAAATAATAAGATAATGGATTAATTAACATAAACCTTACGAATGAAAGAAATGAATACAGAAATCATACATTTAACCTTCAAAAAAGTAGGTAAGGTTTAAAAATATATTAACTCTGGAGAAAACTTCAAAAGAAATTTATAATAGTACTTTAATAAATATTACTCCTTTGGTATCTCAAAAGAAAACTGAGGAGCTTAGAATTACACTGGATTGAAACAGTTGTGTTTTGTTGTGGTTGCTTATGCTCACTTGTCTGACGTATGGTCAGCCCAAGCTGCAAGCCATTCCATGTGGCAAGGAGTGCTAGATTATGCCTGCCATTGGCAACAGCCTTGAGCACCATTCAGGTGACAGTGCGATTTAGCTCAGTTCCGCCCCCAATTTTGATGGAGGGCATCCCAGGGTGACGGGTCCGAGGGTCTCCCACCCTTCTCCCCTTTCACCAAACCACATGAGAGGACTTTCGGCTGGCCGCATATTTAGAATGCCGCACCAATACTATACATTTACAAACATCCATGCTTTTTCCGGGATTCGAACGTAGGCTCTTCAGCACGGCAGTCAGTGACGCTAACCATTATACCAGTTAGGTGGCTAATACATAGTATGATGTACTAACCGCTTGCATGGGCAGCTAGCTACCAAAAGTAATTGTTGTAAAAATGTAGATAATGAATCTAATGAGTGTTGTGAATGTAATTTATTGACTAGAAATGAATTATTAATAATAGAGACAAAAAATTCTGCAATTATTTCTTTTTAATTACTTGGTTTGTTCATCAATAATAGACAGGTTCATTTGAAAGAAAAATTAAACATCTTAGGCTTTACTAAATGGCAAAGCACTTGGAAGATAAAAATATTTTATTTCAGAAACTACTCAACACAATTCTGTTAAATTGCCGAGTTTCTGATTAAATTTGAAACATAAATATTTTATACTTAACTGACTGGCTGCTTTCAAACTGCTAAGTTTGTTAATCAAAAATTCATTAAATTTGCACAAAATATAAAATAAATAAATAAACCCTCAAAATTCAAGCTTTGAGGTGCATGTTTGGGTGGAGGATTGAGTGTTCCAAATTTGGTGGCTCTAGGTGCCACCATTTTTCCACAATATGAGGAACCCATATACATCTATATCTTTCATTATTTAATAATAGATACAATAACCCAATGTAGTTACTTTTAAACTGCATTAATCGTTTCTGAAGAGTAATTGCAACAGAAGAATTAACAACAGCTCATTCACTCAAATATGATCACAGTTATTGGTTCATAAAATTGTGACATGTATGAGCTGAGCAAAATTCTTTGTGCAAGAAAAAGATTACAGTAACTCTTTATTTGCTTTCTTTTAAAGATATATCCTTTTTATTTAAAGATTACTATTTAAAATATAAACTTGTTATTTAAAAAACCAATCCACACTCTTTTTAAAAAAAAAACTTCGACTTCTTGTAAAAAGCTTCAGATCTTTCTGACCACTTTTCATGCCACTGACTTTCCAAATGATTGGAAATTCAGCATTTAATTTCTGTTATTATATCACACATTACATGCCTTTTTTTTTAGAAGAAAGTTTTTACACTTATATTTTTGCCACATGTTAATTTTACTCTGCTTTGACACTGTTCATTTGCATATAGTGTATATCTTTTATTTGCTAATGACTAAACTATCAAAATTTATCTAGTAAAAATCACTGTATGAGAATCCATAAAATCTAGATTAAAAGAGTCCCTAAGATATCTTAAGTTTTTAATTTTCCACCCATTCAGCAGTTGACATATTAAATGTATTAATTCTTGAAATCAGATTCAAACAAAAGAAAATTAACAAACTGGGGGAGATGGATTTCAGATCAAAGGTAATATGAAAATTATTTTGAAGACAAAAGATGAAATGTATATTCAAAATATAAGAACAAAAGGTTATGTCAGACAATCAACAAATATAAAATAATTCAAATATGAACTAAAAAAAAAACACTAACTTTTTCAGTATCATGCTGCTTCATATGGCTTTTCAATTTATAGTAGCTTTTACCAATATATTTACAATATGGACATGCATATGAACTTTTGTCTACTTCTCCAGAGCCAATTTTCTCCAGTTCACTATCCTAATAAAAGAGAAAAAATAATAAACAAATCCAATATACTTTAATAGATATATAGATAAGATTATTTGCTATATAATTAAAATGGATTTTGTTAATATTTTGCTATAATTTATCACAATCCCATTTTATTAAAATTAATTTTGATTTGCATCAACCTCTGATATTAGATATCACTTCAATCCATTATAAAATCTAAGAGATACTACGCACCTATAGTAGTTACAAAAAAAGAAGGCACATTTTAATTAATTTGAGTTAATATTATTTACACAAAATCATATAACTTCAGCAAAGAAATGTTTCTGACCATTTTTATAAACGACCGTTCTTGCAAAATATTTTAATTTGACAAATAAAACATGCATCTTCAGGTTTCTACATGCACGGAATTACAGAAAACAAGAAAAATACATTAATTATCGAATTAATGTTTCAAACATAAAAGTGTATCAGCCATTTAAAAAAAAATCATACACAAGGCAATAAAAAACCATTACTGAAAAATCTACAGTTTAATATTATTACTTAAAGGAAAAACTAAAGATTTATAAATGAAGAAAACTATTTGTGCACGCACAGGGTGTTCATATGCCAGAAGAAAATACTTTAATAGATTTTGTTTCTTTTAACTTTAGCAAAACTTAATTCAAGTCATATTAAAATTAATATGTTTTGGCTACACAAAATTTTTACAAATTTTAGATTAAAATATATTAATATATAACAATTAAAATCTATTAATTATATAATAAATAGTGGATAATGATTACTAATAAATTAAAAAAAAAAAGAAAAATCTATATACATTTTTTGGATCTGGAGCATCTGGACAGGAATTTTCATTGGCCAATTCACCATCTTCACTGCAAGAAGAATTGCTTTTTGGAGGTAACTGGGGTAATGTTCTTGAAAGTCCATCAGGCCATACCTTAAAAAATAAATGAAAACTAAAGGAACACTAAATAATACGAATTGTAATATAAAACAGAAAATACAATTAAATATAATTTTATTCCAATGTACATAAATATATGGCAATAGAAAATCTCCAATATTATTCCTGAAAATACATATAAAAGTTATCTATACATTAAAATATATGTATATTGTTCTCAAATTGTTCAGTGTATTAAGCAACTACAGCCAGAATTTGAAAGGATAAAGATCTTATAGCATGCTTAATAGCAAAAACAGCTACCAGGCAGGCTATGCTAAAACAAAGATTTTCTCTCTCAAAGTGTGGTTTCATTTACCAGGATGCACAGATGATGATCTCATAATGTAAGATAATTGTAGAAAATTTGCCCATAATAATTCAAAGCAGATATTTCTAGTATCAAAATTTCTCTTGGTTTCTTTAGATTTCACCTTAAGGTGACCAAAACAATAATCCTGTTATGAAAAATGAATAAGTCTGTGAAACTATCCAGTGATTTGATTGTTTAAAATCAATTCTATTTTATGATGAAAAAATTTATTTATATGCACTTGCAAATAAAATTAGAAAGGGATTGTAAAATTTCTTTATTTTAAGAACCTGTTTTGCCATAATGCATATGAAGTTTCATAAATTTTTTTAAAATAAAAAATAAAGCAAACTGTTATAGCCATGTAACAAAACCTTTAGAACTGAATTATTATTCTAAGGAAGATATAGACTGTTACAATCTATATACTGACACCGAACTTTATCATTAGGTTTTATTTTTTATGAAGGTGCTAATGCACGTGTTGTTCTCACCAAAAGTCAAATCCTGTACCAGAGTTACAAGAAATGAAATCTATTAATTTCTTCTTGCACATGAACACCCTGTGCACGCAGTTAGATTTCTTCATTTATAAATCTTTAGTTTTTCCTCTAAGTAATCATATTAAAGTGTAGATTTTTCAGTAATGGTTTTTTATTGCCCTGTGTATGAATTTTTTATTGCACTGTGTAAGTATTTCTAGTGTAACACATAATGTTTATTAATAAAACTATGCTGAATGAACATATGTTTTGTTTATTTCTTTAAATTCCACATGTAATGACAATATTTCAGGCTTTAATTAAGTTATAAATATGCTTAACTTTTTGCCTTTAATTAGTAAAAGCATGATGAATATTTTACTATTTGTGATTCTTGCTCTGTGGAAAGTTTATTTAGTTTTGCGAATATTATTTCACAAAACCCTTTTCATATCAAGGATTAAAATATTTTTCATAAAATTTTGCGCCTCATTTTAAGATACACACTGACTAAGCTAATTTTTTAACCTTTTGTTAAATGAGTTATAATTTATACAAATGTTATTCATACTATTACAAAGATGCTAAAACATTTGTTTCCAAAAGTATTTAATTCTATTATTTCTTGAAAAAAAATATTTTAATTCATTTTTTTAACTTATGCTACCTAATAAAATTCTTTACCAAATTTTAAATATTCTTTATATCTGTAACATGCAATCAACAGAAATTAATTTGTTCTAAAATATTTGAATATAATGTATTCATAAATCTGTCAACTGAGAAATTTAAATTTGAACAACCTAATCACAAATTAGAAATTACATTTTATTATATTTTGTGATCTTGCATATTTTAATAGTTGGTTATATTTTTAAGTTCATGTGAATATAATAATAAAATACATATTCATTCCATGAATAAATTTGCCAGATATGTTTGTACAAACCAGCCAGAGCAAAAATCAAGTTTAAACTGTATTACAGAATTTCATATCCCAATTTTTGGAGTTTCATTACTAGCAGAAAGGTGAAATTCACTTGGCGTTATCAGGTGTAACTTATTGAATTTTATCACATTTTAACTGATGTACAGAATGACTAACACAAATATCACAGCAATCAAAACAAAAATATATCAGACATTTTATTTCTTTGTATGGAACAGATTTTATTAAAAATCTTTAATTAATATCAAGTCTTAAAAAATTTGATATTAATAGTTAATTTAACAATTACTTGCACAGAATTAATAGGGAAATTTTAGGATAGATACTGTTTTAAAAGTAACTTATAAATCATATTCATAATTTAAATTACTACTATATAAAATAATCACAAAATATTTTTAAATGCAATAAATTTAGATAATTTTATTTTTAAAAATGCCTCTTACCCTAAAAGAAAGGCAGGCAAATTTTATTTACATGTCAAATAGCTTTATTTCTAGCTAGGTTTTTAAGTATAAGTTTAATTACTAATTTAACACTTTTCAGGTAGAAGAGTGTGATCACACTTCAAAAAGGAGCAAACTTTTGAAAGCAAGGAACTAATCATGTCAACTGCAAGATATTTGGTTTCATTTGCGATTTCACCCACTCGGAAAATGGCTTTACACAATTCCTAAAATGATAAAAGTAAAATAATTGCTGATAAGTTATCAGATTATTCTTGTAATGATAGTGAACTTTCAGAGAATGACAGTAATTACTTAAAGAAATATGATGCTTTCTCAATGAAATACAACCATCATACATATGTTCAGAAGTCGGTGAAAATGATTCAGACACTGAAGATATATTTGGAGATTGAAAGTGGCAGAAAACCTAAACGAGGTAATGTTTTTAGGTGAAACAGGTGTAAAAATATTACAGTATGATCCAAGAAATTTCTCAACATAGTAAACCTTTTTATGATAATTCAAATCAATAATGTTAATAAATTATCAAGTGAATTAACAGTGGTAATGATTAGATTTGCTTGGTACACATTCAATGTGCTGAAAATCATGCCTGTTTGCGAAGTGCTGACTTAAATTTGAAGAATCACAAAAACAAAATTCCAATAGATTTGAAAGAGAACTTCTTGACATGATGAAATAAAAATATAAACTTCCTTCACTTTTATGTTAAAAATATTTTTTCAGTGCATATGAGTATCTAGGAATATAATGGTATTATGAATATGTTTTATGGGAAAAAAATACAATTTACTTTATGTGTCTGCATATGTTTCTTCACATTTGATTTTTGTGCAAATGCTCTGCCACATACGATACACTGGAATGGTTTCTCCCCAGTATGACAGCGTATATGTTGCTGAAGATCAAAATTCTTTGTGAAAGACTTCCAGCAATAGGCACAGTTTAATTTATGATCCTGTAAACAGATAAGTATTAGATAATAAGCATTCACAAATTTTGAAATAAAACAAAATTAGGAAATTTTTGTGCTCGACATTTTTTATGTTTAAAATTTATATGTAAATAAAACAAGTGCATAAGCAGTTCAAGTTAAAATGAATAAATTTTAATACATTCAGACAGCCAACACATATTTTGATAATGATGTTATATGATCTGCCTTTTAAAACAGCACTTTTAAATAAGAAAACATATACAAATAATTACAAATAAATATATGAAAATGATTCCATTAATTTAATTTACAATCTATTTACTTTTAATTTCCATAGAATTTAAATTCCTTTCAATTTTACAAAATAAAAGCAGAATGACCCTTAAAAGGCAGTTACTGTCATTCAACCATATACATCAGGAATATGGCTCAGCATAAAATCATCATTTTTACTAGCAGACTGAACTATTCTTCTCCAAGGTAATGTGGATGCATTTGCAGTATAATACTCAGCCCATGTACAGTCGTTAGTTTCAAAATCCCCTGAAACAATTCAGTTGCTTGTGTATTAATACTATTTGCAGGAGTTAAAAGTTGTTTTGATGGTTTACACTTTGAGGATCCAACCTCATAAATTTTAATTAAAAGTGGTATGATTTCAAAGTTTTTTTTAAAAGGATTATTTTTTTTAGGGTGGTAACTATAACTAAACTAAATATATAACCAACTCCCAGCTGACAGGTTAAGTCTACTGAATGCTAGGAGTTTGACATGGGTTTAATCCCAGGCGAGTGCATTGGCTATATGGTTAGTTTTCATGTTTTCTTGAACATGAATGCAAGCCATTTTCTCTCAGAAAGTCCTTCACCAGATCATTCCCCCTTAAGCAGATAGTTCTCGTGTGCTTTGACATGTTCAGATATTCTAACCCAATTAAATATAAGTACAAAATACACTTCATAGCTCAAAGTACTATTTGAAGTTATAGTAGGTTCAATTAATGAAAAATATTCTACTATATGCATTCATATTTATGATCATTTCCCTCTCAATCAAATGCATATGAGTGAATAATTAACGAAAAAAACACTCCATGTTATAAACTCATATTCTGTTGTATTTACTACTACAGAATGTTATAAATTTATGAAAATATTTGTTTTATATAGGCAAATGTACTTATGTTAATTTTCAGTATTTTCTAATTAACTGCACCCTTACTGAAAAGTTGGCAGCTCTGGAAAGCATTCATGAATTTGTTGGCGCCTAAATTTTTGCCAAGCTAAGGCACAAAAGGCAACAGCCACTTTCAAAATGGCAAGATACTAAGAATTTAAAATAAATAGATTAAAAAAACACATAAGTTAATAAAACACTTAACTTAAATTGAGAAATCCTGTAATTATTTTCACAGCTGCTCTCCTCATGTACACAGTGGTCTGCTTTTGCTAAAAAAATACAGATTTGCATCAATTCAGCAATGCATACAAACCAAAATAGATATATTCTATGCACACACCTAGCTTGCCAGATAACTATTTTCAGGACATACTGCTTTGCCTCACGAATACCTTTTTTTGCAACTTTTTGGTACAGGCACAGATGATTAGTACCTTATTTTCTTTTTTTTTTAATTCTATATTAATACAGAACTTATAATGCTAGTTATTTTCTTTAAAAATAGCTAACATTATATGTTCATAGATTTCATGCATGTTAAAATTTTACATGCCTGATACACGAAATTTTCTTATCTAAGGAATATTCTAAATAAGCAGAGAAAAATTCTTTTCATTGAGATATTATTTTCATTTATAATATCCAGTACTTAAGCATATATATTTTGCATTTTAATTAGGTATTTATTCTGAAAATCAATTGATGAATTTACTTGCGAACTGATTTTTGTGTCTTTGTCCTGGCAGAAATTTTGTGGCAACTGTTTTAAGAATGCATTCAAAGGAGCTGCTTCCCTTCAGTAGTGGTAAAGACGCTGAACACTCGTAGTTCGGTCCGAGGTTTAAATCCCGCAAACGGGCTGGCTGCATGGGCGTTTTCGTGGTTTTCCCCATGTGTAATGTGTATACAAGCCAGTTTCCCTTAGAAAGTCCTCCACGAAGGCACCCTCCCTTTAGGCATATAGCCCTCGTGTGCTTTGCCATAAATGAATAACCTAACCTTTCAGTAGTCTTACAGAAAAACATTATACTCCCACAGAAATTTTACTGCCATTTTCTTTCACTGCAGGCATTTCTACTTATATAGTTGTGTTAATATGCAACAATCCCCATTTTAAAAATGGAATTAGCTCTGAATAAATAATTATTCTGATTACAAAGACATATTTTCATTTTAGTTGTTTGTGCTAGTTCACAGAAGCATATAAAGAAAATTCAATTAGTTTCATACCACTTGGCTAAAATAGGATGAGTATCTGAATTTTTATATTGATGATTATCCATAAAAAATTAAATTTAGTAATTTAATTTTATAAAATACGTAAGTTTTATAGAAAAGATCAACATTCTTTGAAGGCTGGGAAAAAAATAAATGAATTTCAAGATGATTTGCCCTTTTATGCATGCAACAGACAGCCCAAGCAGTTAAATGAATTGCAATACACAGACACACACACACAAAATTTTCAAATAATTTCTTCACTGCTAAGCATAGATATATTTTTTCTTCCTTTTATAATGCTGCACACTCAAATTCCATTATGCATAGATAGTTTAAGTACTTTTTGATAATTTTTTAATATTATCATACTTATTCACTAAAAAAAAATATCTTCCTAAAACTTCTAACACACATTAAAATATTTGAAAAGAACAACTTTTGCTCTTTGCCATATGGAGCGAAAACAGTCAATCACTGTGGACCATTTTATGGGGAGGGGAGCTATTATGTAAAAGCAAACACATATTCTGTAACCACAGAAAATGAAATCCTGATGCAGTGCAATTTTTGGTGGTATGAAGAAAAGTATTGTGTCTTTGTTTCAGTGGTATATCTGGGAAAAAAAAATGTTTAAAACAGTTTCTTTTCCTAAAATAATGATATGTGACAGCATTTTAAGACAACCACCCACAATTCCAGATAATTGTGTTTTTCTGTGGGGATGGGACTCTTGAAAAAATTTTAGTTGTTATGTGTTATTTCATCCTAAAATTTAAACTAAAAACAAGTTTTTTCACAATAATAAGAATGCACATAAAGCTTGTCAAATTCTTGCTTTAAAAAAAAAAACAAAAAAAAAAAAAAAAAAA
>KK121985.1:244184-257472 GCA_000611955.2 Stegodyphus mimosarum
GTGGGAATATGATGAAAATTATACGTGCCTTTTTATTTTGACTATCTTCATTGTCAGCCTCAGAAGATTTCTTTGTCTTGACCATACTGCTATGAAATTCTGCAATTACATTTACAGTACTTGGTTCTTTTTCGCTGTCATTTTGTTCATTACTGTTTAAAGCATCAACAGCTTCAGCTAAGGGTTCAACAACAACACCATTCGTTTTCACAGACTCTGATGAATTACACAGAACTGACTGAGTTTCAGATGAATTAGTAATATTCAGCACTAAGCCAGATATGGTACTGTTATGCTGCTGACTAGTTAGAATAAAAGGCCTTGATATGAACTTGTCATTTATGATTGAAAGTTCTACAGTTTGTGGAAGCTGTGTGTCCTGCGTGGTAACTTGCTGAAGAACATGCTGTATTGTAGCCGGAATAGTCTGGGTACTAAATGTGGGCTGAGAAACAAGGCTGTGATTTTGATTTACTTGGATGCTAGGACTGGAGACAGGAGCAGCAATATTTTGATCAATTGCAGATGTTGAAAGCTGCAGAAGATCAGCATCAGTTAGGACTAAACTTTGAGAATAATTTGATAATGATGATGAAGGTATCTGGGGGGGGAAAAAAATTATTTTACTTTACGTAAAAAATATACCAAATTCAATAATGAAAAACAGTAAATGATAGCATACCTTAAAAACAATAGCTTAAAATGATACATGGCTAACTTTTTAACAGCCCTTCTTTTTATAATAAAATGCATATAAAAATAAATGTCAAATTTAATAAGGACATCTAGTCAAGATTACTTCATGTATTATTAGAGAAGTCTAGATTACTATTTATAATTGTATGAAATAGTTTAGAATGAAGAAAGACAAAACAATCGCAAAAGTATTTTTTGCCTAAAATAAAATGAAATCACCATAATGAATAATTTCTTAAAAAATTTTCATCCTTTTTCGTTATATTACAACATTATAAGTATTTTATTATATTTTGAAAAGAGTGTGCTTACACTTCATATATGAATTTTTGTTCTGGAAAAACTGATGAATAAAAAGAATCAAGAAGCAGTACTTGACAAGCATTGCCACTGTGTGAAATGGGAGACTTTAAAGTTATCTTCTGTATATCCTTGCCTGGAGTAAGATCTCAGTGCGTAGCCAATAACAAAGAATACAATCTTCAAATTATCTTTCAAATTTACCCAGTCTATTATTGATTAACAAAGTAAATGAATAAAGAGCAATACACAATTTAAATCTTTCACTTTTTAAATAATATAGCTAATAATATTAAATATTAAAATACATTTAATTCATTACATATCCAACTGATAAATTTTTTATGAATATTTGCAATTCTGTTACATTGAATAGATGTCTCTAATGTCATATTAGATTATGTATGACAGAGAATACATTTTTAATTTCTTGAAACCTTTAGTAGTAAACTTAAAAAAAAAAAAAAAAAAAAAAAAAAGGTTTTAAGACTTTGATCTAAAGTCTGCAGTTTTCTTGTTTTGAATATGTTGCCCTTAACAGACATTGGTTTTCAAGAAAAGATTTCATGTAAAGCTGAAGATTTTTATATATTACAGAAAACATGTATTTGGTTAAATTGAGATACGAAAATATCATTTCAGAAGAAATTAAACATATCACAACTTAAGAACGATTCCTTATTTACCTGAATTTTACGAACAACTACAGTGTTCTGTGGAATTTCACAAATATTTGATGGTAAGCTAATGTCTGACACTGGACTCACAATTGAGCTGGTACATTCTGTCTTATGATTTACAAAAACATCTATGGACAGGAACTGTTTCTTACATTTGCCACACTGGAATACATCACTGTCATCTAAAACAGTTCCTGCAAATTAAAAGTTCTTTTTACACATATGCAAAATAATTTACTTACAAAATAGTCTCAGTGCATATAAATAACAAAAAAGAGTTGAAGAAATCTGGCTATGAAAGAATATCAGTAAGGGAAAAACAAAATAGTAGATGGCTCTTCAGAAAAGCCAATAAAAATTAATAAATTAAATTTATACATATACATTAGTTTTACTGTTAATTCAATATTATCATTACATCAATACTGTATTTCATCACTTGCTATATACTTCGTATTTGTAATAAACATTAACATACAGTAAAGGAGAATTATAACTTGATGGAAAGGCCTCTAAGATTTATGGTCATTTATACTTTACTGACATTGAATTATTCATGATTTTAAAAGATAATAAAACTATCTAAGTAAAACTAAACAATCATATTTTGTTTTCCATAAAAATATACCAAATTCATTGACAAAAAACAGTAAATATGATAATTCAAAAACAATATTTCAGATTACCATTTATAGTTCTATGAGGTAAATTTGAATGAAGAAAGAATTCTCTTTATGAAAACATATTCAAAATTATGTTATGTATGGAATGTCTTCAAAATATTATATTCTCATGCCTAAGAATGTACACTATTTATTTAAGATGCCAGCTTCAAAACGTCCTTTTTAGCATGTTTGAAATGGATATTTTTAAAAACAGTTTCAAACGTGAAATGCACATATTTAAATGAAATTGCAAAATTTGATGGAAATACAATACTATACAATTTCTTTTTTTCGTGCTAAAATTTTATTTTGCACTGCAATATATTTATTTAAAGCCGGTTATTAGCTAATATAAGTTCTACAATAATTTTGTCCTATAATTCATTTATGCAATGCAATGAAATTTTATAGTTTTAAAAATTTACAAATATTAAAAATTCAGCTACCACACAAACTTACTCGCATAACTGTAGCTCAGTTCTCTTACTGCATCTCAAACGGCGGAAACAAACTTTTAATATTACATTAAATTATTAAACTCTGGTGTGTTTTTTAAATGTCTTTTGAATAATGGCTCTGTAACTTCGGCAGATCAATCTATATCCAGATACTAATTTTGCCAGCTTTCACTTTTGAAGTATAGCTTGATATAAAGTCCCATAATCATACATCACATGTTTTGAGCATTTGAGGCTACTTCAAAAATATGACACAGTTCAAAATGTTCTACCATTTCAAAGAAGACTTTTTAAAGTCCGATAATATTTTATGAATTTAAAATATCTGCTTTATTTACGAAATTATGACTAAAAAAAGAACTTTTGAGAAACACAAAGCACAGGTGTTGCAATACTTTAAAGATGAAATCATACATAAAATTAAACTTAAAAATTATACAATCCTGTAATTACATAAAGCAGACAGTTCAAACTCAAGACCAGGGGGCCACATGCGTCCCTCAACTAGAGACGAACGATCCATTCTGGAATAGATTCACTTTACTGAGCAAATGATAGTGCTCCGGCAAAAATGGAACAGCAGTCCTTTATTAACAGTTCACCAAAAGCTGTTGGGAAACATGCCAAAAATTTTATTTCTTTAATGTAAATGCTAAGAGTCTTCCCTTTGTTGTTTACCGGAAACGTCTCCTACATCTAACGCACCGGACCTATTTTTATGTGTGTTATGTATGCTTTTTTCGGCTTGCTTGCGTTCCATCTAATATTTAAAATACAAAACATTAAATAAACCGACACTCCCTGTTTGCAAAAGGATGGAATTTTTTTCCCCCATCTGGCAGTGCAAGGATTTGTTTAAAGTATGTAGATTACAGGAAATAGTTCCTCGGATTCCCAGTTTTCTTGCACTCCAACACCCAAGTATGCCCGTAGCACATCTCTTTTGACCGGTGTGCAATTCTAGGACATTTTTTTAAGGAAAAATATATCATTATGTATGTCAGGAAAACAAAAGCATAAAAAAGAAGGATTTCTTAAAAAAAAAAAAAAAAAATAATAAAAAAAAAAAAAAAAATTATACAAGAATTATAAAAGAAACCTAAATTCCTTGGAGCACAGTTTTTAATAGCATTTGAAATTTCCGTAATGGATCTTGACCATCAATTTAATTTTACATTGAAACAAGTATTCAAGAAAATGATTTGCTAGATTTTTTTTGTAAAGATCACTTTTTGGTACCTTGACTTTCAAAAAAGATAGAAATAGACAAAAAATCAGGCACAGAAATCAGACAAAATAATTATAAGTGGAAAATAAGCTACAATGATAACAATGCAAAGATGAAGATAATAATAATTACTGTTATATTACAACACATTCAGAACAACAATAAAAGAAAGCAAGGAGGACATTGCTACCTCCAAACAGAAAATTCAGGGAATTACCAGCTTTAAAATCCTATCTCCATTTTTGGCAATGTTTACGTTTACCAGGTTCTCTGCAGTAATGCTCCTTAATTTCTTATAAATAAAAATTTTATATTTAACAAATTTCATACTTATGTATAAACTATTTTACAGCAATTTATTAACTAAAAGATTTATATGGTACTTCTTAGGTTATAATCTTCTGATACAAAACAATTATCTACAGAAATTTCCAAAAAACAAAGTATCTCATCAAATAACATTCTGTTCATGAACTCATTAGCAATGAAGTAGAAATGTGTAAAAATTAATCATGTTTGAATGGCTATTTATTATAATTTTAACAACTGCAACATTCATTTATATAAAACTTTAAATAAGTATTACATCTGTAAAATATTAAATACCTGTTTCAGATTGTGCGATCAACTGAGGATCCAACATACTATGAACAGTCAAAACAGTCTGATTATCTGCGGATGAAATACCCGATACAGAAGCTAAAATTTATTCAAAAAAAAAAAAAAAATTTAAACCAAACAAAAGAAAACTACAAATACAAATGTACAATTAGACATGCTAGAAGATTCATGTAATAATTATTAAAATAAGAAGAAATTATAATCACAATCGAAATGCCCAAATTAGAATACTGTATTTTAAAGTAAATTTTCATTAATCGAACACCGAAATTCATCAATAAAGAAATTTCTTGACGTAAAATTTATATCTGAACAAATCTTCATTAACAGTAAAATTACAGCAACGATAAACAAATCACAAAACCCTTTTAAAATCTTACCAGGCACAGACTCAAACAAAAGCTGCGCCATCTTTAATTTGGATTTTAAATGGAGTTCAGTTGTTTTCTATTTACTTTCACATTTTTCACAGCAGAAATATAAACGGTAACCTATGCCGCGTGATCGAGTGTGGTATGCAGGCTTACTACACAAGCTTTCTAACTTCTTACTGCCAAACATCTTTATCAAACTCATCTATTCCTACTTATTAAAGTGAAGAGCTTTTCAAGTCAGGTCAGGAGATACTCTATCTACCAAAAATGTTATTTTCACTGGCGTTCCACAAGGGTCTGTTTTAGGGGCAATATTTTTTACAATATTAATTAATGATGTGCCAACACCATTCTCCTCAAATATCCTAAAGTGTGCTGATGACACAGTTATACTTACTAGCTCCAGAAGTCCCCAGCATGCTCTGGACAAGTTACAACTTCAGGTTAATATCATACAAAAGTATTGCCAAGATTGGAAATTACCTCTCAACTCATTTAAGTGCTGAGTAGTTCTCTTTAGACGCTACAAGAAAAATTATCCTGTTAACTACAATATCACCATTAATAATTCCCTAGTTCCTGTTGCTAATTCTTACAAATATTTAGGAGTCCACATCGATAAAGCTCTCAACTTCAAGACCCATATCCAGTATATCTTAAATAAGGCAAATGCTGCTTTCATGTCTATCTACTATAGGCAGAAAGTCAAAATTAAATCTTCGCACTAAGAGAAACTTGTATATCACTCTAATTCGGCCAATCATCCTATATGCGGTCCCTGCCTGGGCTACAGCTAGTAAAACCGAAAGGCAAAAGATGAATGTTTTACAAAATAAAATCCTCAGAAACATAGTAAACGCACCATGGTATGTTAAAAATGTTCAAATTTATAGTGATCTCAATATCTACCCTATACAGGATCAAATTCTCATAAGTGCTTATAATTTCTTTGAAAAAATGAAAAACTCTCCATATACAGCTATCAGAAGCCTCACAGAATATGATCCTACTGAAGAATATACCGTTAAAAGACCTCGAACTATCCACCATAATGCGTTATAGTGGTAATGTATATATTGTATCATATTATTTCTCTTAAACTTCGCATCATTAGTGTTACTCAAAAGTGTATATATTTTACTTGCAAAGACAGGACTTTGTACTTATTATCGCTTGCAAAGATAGGACTTTGCTTTTTATTTATTTATTTAAACAAGAATTTCAAGATTTATTTACATTATTTAATGATTTCTGATATTTAACATTGTCATCCAAATTACTAAAGAAACTAAAGGATCACATGCACAAGCTATTATTGTATATATTTCTCATCTTCAAATACTTAAAAAGTTGTTTTACTCAAATCTTCTCATCGGACTGAAGGACCAATCACTTTACTTGTACACGTCATGTGACTCTCATTGCCTACTCTCACTCCCTCTTACTTAGATCTCACTTCATCTCTGGACGCCATGCATATAGCATGCACATCAATTGCTATATATAATTGTTTATTAACTACAAAAATTATTAATTAATAACTCAATTATTGATCTCGCCTCTGTGCGTGGTGTTAAACACCTTTAATTTAAACTTATACTGTTAATGGCCATTGGCATAATATTTATGTACTGGTTATAACTCTTCAGTAGTTGACTGCCAGCAGCAAAATCAAGATCTATCCATCCTATGCCGCAGGCGCTAATTGAAGCAATGCTTTCTGAAACTCAGGGGGGGGGGAGGCCGTGATCACGAACGATGGAGGCAGCGTCTTAGCATAGCTACGTAATTTTTTTTAATGTATGTGTCAATAAACGCTTACCTGCCTAAAAAATTTTATTACACGTTTCCTCTGCAACATCTCGTCCATCAACTGAAGATTCTCTGCAGTCAAACGAAAGATGGAAACTGTTTATTTGCCACTGTTTATTTTCTACAAGGCAGCAGTAAAACATTCAGATAAGTAGCCTTCCTTTCTCTAAATTTAATCTAATCTATATCATGAAAGCGGCTTTAAATTCATTTAGTCATTATTTTCATTAGTTTCCAGCATTATAAAATAGTTAGTAAATTGCTTTAAATCATGTGGTTCTTTTCTCGTAACTATTCCTTAGAGACGCTAGGTTTCTTATCAGCATTCAATCAACAGTTACCCTTCGGAGGCCTTGTTTCTTGCTCAGGAATTTCTTGAGAGGAAAAATAGGAATCTTGGGCATAGATAAATGCAGTAGACTGTTATCTTTGTTACTAGGATCTCTTTCAGTTCTCATACTTAGAATTATATGCTAATATAAGTACAGTGGGCCTGAATTTGTTAAACAAATGCTTTAATAAATTATGAGGGTTAAATTAATGAATAAATATTATGGTTAACAAATAAAAAATTTAATTGACAATCGTATTTTAGGAAAGTTTTCTGTTTCTTTTCCTTTTCTTTCTATAGGCCCTTTTTTCTATTACATTTGGGCCATTTATTTTTATTTTATTTTGTCCCGACTATTCTTTCTGGCCTTTTGAACTCGCACAAAGTGTACGGGATTCATTTTTACTCTCCTCTGAAATACGAAATTGCCCCCCTTTCTATATACCTTTCCTTCGCACCTAAGCTTGATTTTCCCTCCATCAGTGCAGAAAGACTTAGCGGGTGCAAAACAAGACTTCTGTCTTATTTGTCTGTCTGTCTTCTTCTGAAACTCTAATTCATATATGAGAAGAAGAAGGCGCTAACTTCCGTAAACTCTCCGTGAACCTATTGTTAGAAATTGTGTATTAACTTTTGATGCATTAATAATGAAAATTCACTAAATTTGACATTAAAAAATTCTGTTTTTTTTAAATATTTAATTTCCAACTATTTTACTCCGAGGTATTTCCACGAATTCCTTGTACGGCCTACTAAATTATAGGCATTTTTTTTATTTCATTTAAACTTAGTTCCTTTAATTTCACTAGAGATAAATTTCTCATTCAATTAATTCAGTTCTCACTTCGCGGCAAGGAAAAAATACATAAAATCTCAAACTGTCTGCATTAAAAATTGAAAAATATAGAAAATATAAATCATCAAATTTAGTAAGAAACAGTTAGAGTTTCTACGCAAAAAAGAACAATTCGGCCAGCGGGCGGAATGCAGATTTTTCAGTACACAAAACTGAAAGTTTAGTTTCGATACAATTCTGTAAAAAGACACTGACGGTGCAGAAACTGACGTAATTCCCTCTATTGCATCGAAGCACTTTAGCTCACTAAGAGAAAGAAATCGCAGGAATTTTGACAAAAGCACTGGAAAAAAACTTTCCCTCGTAATGACCTGAAAGGTTCCCAACATGACGATATGATCATTAATGAAGTCTGCAAAACAGAGCCTCTGAAAATGAGAATATTTCTTATATTTCACTCAGTGAGATCAATAGCATCATAAAAAATTAACTTTTAAAAAATGCCGTTATGATGAAATATCTAATAAAGCCATCATAGAATCCCACAGGAGATGTATAATACTCCTAACTAATAAAATGTACATTTAAGATTAGAACATTTTCGTTAACAATGGAAGCATACAGTTATTATTATGTTCCTGAAAGCGGAACAAGATGCAAAATAATCATCCAGTTATAGATCCAAAATCTTCTACTTTCTCTCGGAAAGATTTTTAAAAGGACAATTCAAGATACTCAGTGAGCATCTCACTAAAAATAATACCACTAAGAACAACCAATACAGCTTCCCTTGTGGACACAGTACTAAAACGCAATTTTGAAATGTGGCGGAATAAAGTACAGAAACCTTCACTAATAAATCCAGCACTGCAGATTATTTTTTCAAACGGATTTATGGTTGTTGCTGATTTTTGACATAACGAAAAATAAAAATTAAAGAGAGCGCTGAAACTGTGAAGATCAAGTCCACGTATTATCAGGAGCATATTTTATACTCAATTTTAAAATAGGAAATACCTTCTCTTCATACACATTGCCACCAGTCAGTAAAACTGCATCAAGACAAGGCAAGCAGCTGCACGTGAAAATCCACTGTTAGTTTCCTGGGGAAAAATGGAACAAGAAACTTGTATCAAGGCCATACCCTTCACTCATATCCCTACTAAATGCCCTGATTTATCATTCACGGATTTTTGAACTTTTGGACTTCAAGAGTAAGAAATGCAAGTTTAACAATAGAGAATTAATCGACTCCACTACTAACCTAAAGCAAATGCAAACAAGGAATATTCAGTATAAGAAATCACGAAACGAAAGAGGATTACGGAAGAGATTAAGGCTTCATAAAAAAAAGTTACGTATATTAGTGTACTGTTTTCAGTCTTAATATTTAATTGGATTGAACCTGGAAGGTGAACTGAATTACTGAAAACGTTTCTTATTTGTAAGCTTTTGTAAGGCTTTCCTTTCGCTAAATTGCAGTTTTGAGAATTTTAGATAGAACTATTATTCATTCAGAATTTTTGTACACTATTTTTTAAATATAATTTTGTATTTCAGTACGATGAATTCGAGATGAGCATTATATTTCTTAATTTCTTAAGATAGTTTTCATATGTAATAAATTAAGCCCCTGCACTGCTCCTGAAACAATAGTAAAATTGTCGTAATGTTCTGGCATATGCAACATTGTTGACCTGTTTACAAAATTCTGAAAATTCTATTTCATATATGGTAGTTGTAAATCTGTTCTTTGATTTGTTCCCCATATACTAAAAAGCAATAGAGTTTAAGGTGCCGGATGCAACACCGTCAGATTTTTCACAGTTCTAGAAGGCTACAAGATATGGTTCCATGAAAGAAAAACTGAAAATTAATTTAATATTTAGTCCTCAGATGCTGCATATAGAATAAAATAAGAAGATTATAAAATGGAGGATATCCACCAGTTGAGAAACAAATTAGAAAGGTACTTTTTTTTACTTACTAAAAATCTTCTGTTGCACCACAAACTATCACAGGAGGCTTAAAAAATGTAAGCAAAGAAAAACGCACCAATTTATATTGATACACCAACCTTAACTTTCTTTGAGATATAAATAATGAGAATGTATGGAAAAAATTTACAGTTATGGTATTAAAGAAACTTTATCTTAGGCTTTCAGCTTCCAACCGGTAATTTTGCATCTTCCACGGAGGAGACACTCGACGCTGTTCTTCATAAAGCGTTCTTTCCTGGATTGAAGGAACTGACAGTGATTTTCATACTCAGTAGCGCTTATCTGCTTAGAGTGAATATATATCTCATATCGATCCTCCCTTTTTGCCTGCTGTGGTTGATGGTGTAGTTTGGAATTTAAAGCTTGGTAAAGCTCCTGGCTCGGATTTTATTCCTAATGAAACTATAAGATATTTTCATTGTTTTTTCCCAGCTCTTTTTATAGATTATTTAATGTATGTTTGAGTCTCTGTGCTTTTCCCCGAACTTGGAAGAATGCCCTTCTGAATGTGATCCTAAGGGGAAGGTGTTTATTGTTCCACCTCTGAATAAGCTTAGGTGTATCTGTCTTCTTTCTTCCCTGGGTAACTGTTTTGAAAAAGTAATTACAAACAGAATTACTTGACATCTACATAAAGAAAATTTCCTTAATGATGACCAATATGGTTTCACTGCTCAAAGGTGTACTAAGGATGCACTTCTGCGTCTAAACTAATTTTTTCTTCATGTTGAAGGAGCCTTTGATAATGTATGGCGGCCCGCTTTTCTAAATTTATTGACGAAAATGAAAGTACCTCATAATGTGTTTAATGTTGTTGCTGATCTGCTGAAGTATAGGACTATCGATCGTATTCTGGGTGCTTCAAGAATTTGTTGACCTCAGAAGGGATCACGAGAGGATGCAAGGATCTGTTTCTGGTCCCAAGTTTTGGATTATTATTTTCAATGATCTTTTGCGAAAACTTGTTGAGTTTTTCAGTTGTGAAGTTATTGCTTTTGCAGATGATTTGTTCATTTGTGTTCAAGAAAAGAATTGGCAAGAAAGAAGAAAAGAACTTGGTGATTTTTATCTTGCTCAAGATATTTAAAATTTCATTTGTCAGTGGTTAAAAAATTTGAAGCTAAAATGTAACCATGCAAAATCTAAGACTATGTTTATTGATAGAAGAAATATTATTTATGATGGAAATCATAATGTTTTTAAATATTTATGTTTGTTTTTATATATCAATTGTTTTCAAATGATAATCCCTTTGAAAAGGTGAATGAAATTAAATATTTAGGTGTTTTGTTGAGTAGCAAATTTATCTGGAAAAGCAAATTACCTACATTTCTGATAAACGTGAGAGACTTTACCGTGCACTGAATCGAATCGCATGCAAGAGCTTTCGCCTTAAATCGAATGTTAGCACAACTATTTATGAACAAAGTGTTGTTCCATTTACTTTATATGGCTGCAGAGCTTGGGGATTGTTTCTAAAAATAAGACTAATTCTAAACATTTGCTTCGAGTCCACAGGTCAATTCTGTTAGGTGTTGTCAGGGGTTACCGAACTATTAGTCATAATGCTGTTTTCCCTATTGATGGGTTTCCACCGTTGGACATGTTTATTTCGCATTATCCAGATTACAAGGATAGCCTTGCTAATTGCTCTAGTTTTCATTTTTATCGTCTATTGCCCTTGTCTGCTCTTCCTCATCCATCTAGAAGACAATTAGCACAAATTTTGGATAGTTTGGATATAGATGAAAACTCTTTCTGAAATGTTTGCTACATGGATGGTAGTAGAATTGGTGATAAATTTGATCTGGCTTATGTTATCTTTGAGAATGGTGTTGAAATTGAGCACCACCAATTTCGTATTTAATCTGCACTGATTCTCATCATGTAATGATTTTATTGTTAATACGCAACAGTATCTCGGGAATCTACTGGAAAAGGGCATTTCAGTGTTTTATGCATTTGTTTGTGGTCATACTGGGATTTAAGGAAACGAGAGAGCTAATTGGCTTGCTAAGAATGCAATTAAAAAAGACATTAATGCTAAAGCAAATATTCCAAATTTGTAATTTAAAAAAAAAATCAAAGCTTAAATGATTGAATAATGGAATTATGATTATATGGCTTCTGATAAGAGAGATATTACAAGAAAGTTCTTTCCGACTATCTTTGAAAGATTGAAAAATAAAAATTTATTGCTGAATTTTAACGTTACGCAATTTCTGACTGGTCATGGCAAGTTTAATGTTTATCTTGAACGGTTTAAGCTGACGTCTTCCAGTTTGCGGTGTTGTGATCTCGGCGTTCAGCAAAGTGTTGTCCACCTACGTTTTGACTGTTCTTTGTTTAATTATGCAAGAAATTCACTGAAATGTAGAGTAAAATTAATTGGTATTCATTGGCCATCGATATGTCATGATTTTGTTTCTTTACCCTCGACCTGCCATGCGTTTAATGACTTAATCGATGCTTATTTTGAATGTTGTAATTGATTTTCTTTGTACATTATTTTTCTTTTTCTTATGTGTTCTTTTTTGACAAAGATGTTTGAATTTAATTGTATTATTTAAAGTTGATTTCTTAGGTACGTTTTTGTGAGCCTTGTGTAATACTTTGTGGTGCACGAGGAAATATGTTTTTTATTTAAAAAAAAACCTATAAATAATGAGAATAAATCAAACATGTATGATTTTAAAAAGAAGGAAGCTAAAAGACAAATACAGAGAAAAACCTTTACGCTATTTAAAATACGACTCAACAAAGCATTAACAGCAAGGTAATGCAGAGAAACAAATTCATGACATTTCTGTGGCCAATTAATTCCAATTAACTTCAATCTGTATTTTAAAAAATTCTTTTTGCTTTGTTAAGCTAAAGACAATCAAAAAGTAAGTGGAAGGCACGTTGCTTAATGCTGAGATCACAGCTGCACAAGTTGGAAGACGTCAGCTTAAACAATTCAGGATAAACATTAAACCTTCCATGACTGAAAAAATTATTTAACGTTAAAATTTGAAAAAAAAATTAAAGAAAAAAGGGAAACACATACAAAAAAATCTGAAGGCTTTCAGACTTGATAATGAGCTCCAAATGGACATTTGTTTTTTCATATACACATTTACACAAGTTTCGACAGCATGTGAGCTAAAGTTCCTTCGAGATAAAAATATTTAAAAAAGGGCATATCTTTAGAATTTTCGATAGACAGTCTCGCTCTCTGGAGATAAAAGTATTTGATTCCGTACAGTGTGCTACCACTGCTCGCCTTGAAATCGTTGAGCTTCTTAACGATATGTAATTCGTTAAAGAATATATATATATATATAT
>KK121985.1:257509-276427 GCA_000611955.2 Stegodyphus mimosarum
AATGACGAACAGGAATTTTGATGTCGTAGAATGCTGAAATGGCGAACCACACTGAATAAGAAATTTGGCAGTCGAGGTAGATTAAATCTTTATTTTATTTTCAGTAAACATATTTCATATTCAGTAAACAACTTGGCACATTATTTGTGCCTATTTCAAGAGGTTTACATTTTTGATAACTTTGCAGCAAAAAGAAAGCAGCAGACAGCAGTCCAGTTAGGTCGAAGAGTAGCGAGCAAGTGCATTATGTTCATGATGAAATCTTAATTCAGACTGAGTTAGTTTTGGTTCTCAGTGCATTTTGATTCGATAGTTAATATTTTTGTAAAATTATTATTGGCTGCTTGAGTTTTAGGCCCATTTACATCATCAGAATAATGTAAGAGTCATATGACATGGATTAATCTAGAAATGACGCAGTGCAGAGAGAACTTACTATTTTTAGAATTGAGAAGGAAAATTTATGTTGCTAATTTAACCTTTTATATACTCTTTACTCTCCTTACATATAGATATATGCAATGCGTAATAAAACGAATTCGAAATTCAAGATTCGGGCTTCCAGGTGCCCAAATTCGGGAAAAGGAATATGTTATTCAAAATTTGATGGCTCTAAGTATCTTTTTTTCACAATGCAAGAAAGATTCGTACATTCATGTAGATTTTTCATTATTTAATTGTTTTAAATATAACACAGGGCGGGAATATTTGGTAGCAACAATTGGAAAAGTAGTACAGCCGTTTATAGCTATTCGACGCGAAACTCCGTTTCGAGGGTCCTTCTGGACAAATGCCGCTTTGGGCTAACAATAAGTCCTTATTTTTCAACCGTTCAAAGATAGCTGAAAAGAACGTTTTTCTAATATCTCCCTTATCAGAAGTGATATACTCCTAATTCCATTCCTCAATTGCACTCTTAGACAAGAAAGAAAAAAAAAGACGCACCATAAGTAAATTGGACACAAATTGATATGCATACAGGCTTCGACGGAAAATGTAAAATTTTCCATTTTGGCTGCCAATGAATGAACGGTTGTCGCTACAGCGCATCTGATCTGCACAACTGGCAGGATATTTAAGAGGAGAAATTACAATTCTAGGTCATAAATTCTTCACAAATTTCATTCCCTGTACTCCTGTAGACAGTAACTATGCCTCCCATACAGGTGCGCGAACGATATGCGCAGATGTCAGAATTTCAGAGAGGTCGTGTAGTTGGCTCAAAGAAGCCGGTTGGTCTTATTGGCGAATAGCTCGACATTTGAGCAGGAGCGATGCCACAATTAGACGATGTTGGCAGGAATGGGTGAACCATGGCCGCACACAGCTTCAAGAAGGAAGCGGTAGACCTAGAGAAACGACAGAACGTGAAGACCGAGCAATCGTCAGAGCGGCACTCACAGCCCCAGATGCATCATTATCATCGATTGTATGTAAAACTAGTGCTTCAGTGACCGCAAGGACCATTCATAGACGGCCCACAGAAAGGAGGCTGAGGTCACGGCGCAAGGGGCGCCGTGACCTCTGTACAACGTCAAGCTCGTTTGCAGTGGTGTCGGGCTCATTCGCACTGGAATGTCACTGACTGGAGTAGAATAGTCTTCAGTGATGAGTCCCGCTTTGAACTGAGCCCCAATGACCAGCGAAGGCGAGTCTGGAGACTTCCCGGACAGCAGTGTGATAACAAGCTGTCTTCCAGCAGACAGGCCGACAACCAGGAGTGATGGTCTGGGCTGCCATTTCATTTCATAGGACCCCTTTGGTGTCATCCGTCGCAACCTTACAGCACAGCGGTACGCCGACAAAGTTCTAAGGCCCGTTGTGTTGTTCTTCATGTCACGCCACCTTGGGCTTACGTTTGAGCAAGATAATGCCCGCCGCCACACTGCACATGTTTCTACTGCTTGCCGAACATTACCTTGGCCAGCAAGGTAGCCGGATCTCTAATCTCTCTCCTATTGAGCACGTTTGGAGCATTATGGACAGGGCCTACCGACCAGCTCGGGATGTTGATGATCGAACGCGCCAGTTTGACAGAATTTGGCATGATATTCCTCAGGAGACAACATACATCCGCAACCTCTATCAATCGATGCCAAGCCGAATAACTTCTTCCATAACGGCCGGAGCTGGACAAATGCGTTACTGACCTTTTCACTTTTGAAGCTCTGTCACTTCAATAAATCATCCAATTTTTCTCAAACTGGAATCATTTTGGTTTTCTGTACATGTACATCACTTCTACGGATTTTCGTTCCATTCAGATAATTCCTTCTTGATGCGTCGTTTTTTTTGTCTAAGAGTGTATTTCATCTCTGAAAATGTTTTTAAAAGTTCGATTTTGAAATATATGAATCAACATTAATATTTTTTTTAAGTCGCAATCTTGGCAATGCAATCGCTGTCTCATTTCCATATATCCCGTGGGCTTACGATCAAGTGTAAATCCAGAGAACTCAAGTAAAACCCAGAGAGATTGCTATATATTAGCAATAATATTATTACATGAGGAGGTACTTCTAGAAAGAGAGAGAATTAGTGCAGATTAAGTTAACTGAACCACATCTTTTTGGCTAAGTATCCACTTAATTATAACACTAATATAGAGCAGATCAGAAATATGAACACTACATTCATTTTTAGTACGGAACTGGTGATGATCAATTTCAATATCATCCTTACAAATAACATAAGCAAAACCAACCCTGGGTCCTCAGTTTTACTAATTGAGAATGAAATTTCATCCATACTTTTTTTTAAGTCAAAATTTGCACTGATTGTCTTACAGATGAATGAGGAATAGCAGATTAGGGAAGCAGACATTCAAAATGAGAACTGGAGCAATTGGAAAGGCGTCCTTGTATACTATATATTGTAGAATAATCCTTGTAGCCTATGCTTTCCAGGAAATCCGGTAAGAGCAAAGACAGTATTATAATTAATAGTTCAGTAACTTCTGATAACTCGCTCGAATTTATTAGACAAATTTTTTCCATTTAAATTTGCTGTCCAGTAAACCCCCTAACTAGTTAATTTCATTCATCACCTCAAGGCAACCGTCATTAAAAATCAATTGATATTGATTATAAGTAGAACTTCATCTATCATTGAGTACCATCTTATGTTTTGTATGGTTAAATCTAAGGTCTATCGACCACTCACAAACGAAATTCGGAGCATCTTGAGCTAGAAAGGTATATTGTCATTAAGTTTCCACTTATTCTGAAAGTTTTCGCTTTCTCTGCTTAAGTCGAAGTAGTTAGTAGTTTAAAAGTAAAGTTTGAAGTACAATAGAAGAGAAACACGCCAATGTGACAATCAAATTCGCTGAAACAACCTTGTATTTGGCGTACATTTACTAAAAACACTCAATCGACTTCGAGGGCAGCCACTGGTCCCTCCTCACCAGGAAAACAAACTATCTAGAAAGATAGATCTTTCTAGATATTTTGAATTTGAAATTTTTTTTGCGAATTTGAAAGCTTAAAGTAGTTTTGAGTTACAAGATCAGATGACAATTAAAACTTCCTAAGTAAGTTAAGAAAAGGAGCAAATAAAAAAAAAACTATATAAACGAAGCGTCCTAATAGCTGTGAAGATAATTCATGCTTTTTATCTTGTATTATTCTTGAGTAATTACGTAAATTTCATATTCTTAAGCTAATACATACGTAGGAGATATATGTACTTCAAGATATTGTAACCAGTGGGAGCATACATTCTTGCTGTAATTAAGTTCATCATCTAATTGTAACTACGAATATATTATCAACCGAGCTTTTAATCATTACTTGATAGAGGTAAGAAATTTTTATGCTGTGCACTCTGCGATCATACAGTCCAAATCCCTCCAAAGTCCCAATATTTGTTTGTTCTTTTAATCAATTAGAAAAAATTTTGCTTTGATCACAATTCAATTAATGCTTACGAGTTACGTGTGCCAGACCGAAGGCTGGGCACGTAAGTGTCTTTTAGCTATATAAAAGGGGAAAGAAAACTGCATTTAAACTCTTAAAAAAATCTGGTAGTGAAAAAAATGTAAAAGATAACAATAATAAAAAAAAAAGTGGATTCTGTATTAGTTTAATATAGAAGGAAAACTTTATAAATTCTCGAATGTTATGTGTTGAACTGGCAATATGTTTTGAAGATATGAAGTTGTATCTTAAAATATGTTTTGCATGAATATGGCGAGATAAATTAAGTACGAATTAAAGAGATTAATATTTTTGATAAACAGTGTTTAATTGTAAAAGTTATTTAATTAAATAATTTACGAATTTATTTGGGAAGTTAAATTATTCCCACTCCAGAATTGGTCAACAGCTCGCTATTGAAGACTTAGTTGACATGCAAGATGACTTTTCTCATTTAATTTAAAAATATTTCAACAGGATTACAATAAAATTTTCCACGATTTACACAGAAAAAAAATGCTCTTTCGATATTTTAGCGCCACTGAAAGGCTAAAACTGTCGTAGTGATGCGATACAAAATTAATAAATGTACTAAAAAGAAATTTATTTCATGATTTTAAAGTTTTTTATTTAAAATTAATAGTAATAACTTTTACTATTCTTATGTGAACATTTATGATAACGTTAATATTGAATTATTTTTAAAGATAGCATTAGTTATAAGAATAATTACTTGTTAACTTCTAAAATAATTCGTAACTAAATCTTCAATAGTTACGTAATTTCATAGACTAAAGACAGATGGCACCACCATAATTGTATGAAAATTTACACCTAACAGAAACGAATTTTTTTCAAGTAATTTTAGCAGTAGCTACAGAAGTAAAAATTATTTGCGGAGGAAGCATTATTTATTTCTGCACGGAATTTATGCGAACATGAAAGTTAATTCTATCTTTTTGGAAATTAACTGAATTATAAAATTAGGGTTATCCTTCCGAATTTCTTTTCATCTGATAGAGAATATTTCTTTTTGTCAAATAATAAATCATCTTAAACAAATCGTAATCTTCGTCAATTTTAATTAGCTTTTATTTTAGTAATTTTCAAATTCACTTCATATTTCTCTTAAAACCACACTTGAAAGAAAATTTTTAACTGAAGTTTCAGACTCTGGGTTTTAATTCCGGGGAAAATGCTCCGACTATAAAAATATTTTAACAGGAATTATTACCATTTCTTGCGTAACGGACATATGAGGAGCCTGCATGCTTATAAATGCGAAAAATATTAAACATTAGATACTATGAACAACAAATAAGGGCATTTGTTATTTAAACCGCTCGGATCGGAGACACATTGTAAGCCATCTCCTCACTAATGACTTCATTCATAATATAAATATGTAGAACATAAAGCTTCTGGTATGATATGCTTTATAAAAAAAATCGAAACTTTCAGTAGTTTACTTAATAGTACACTTTCTTTGCCCTATCGTTCTGTCCTTCGATATACTTTTCACAGCTTTTAATGAACAGCTGCATGCCCTTAAAAAGTAACCTGAAGGTGTGTCTTCAAAATGTTTCATAAATCTTTCACGGCATCATCACAGCAGCATCAAGTCTTTTTTCATGAAAGCCAGATTTCAGTTTGTAGAACATCACTTGGAGATGAATTTGGCTGTAAAGAGGGAGGTTACGTTTCTTAAAGCCTTGTTTCTCTACTACTTCTTTAGCAGCTGAAAGCATGAGAGTATTACTATAGAAAAGATGAAATCTGCGTTCCAGTATTAAGCATCTTTTCGCTTTAGTTTTTTACTTAATTTCCGTAAATATCTGTAGCAATAATTTTCTTTGATGGCTGTGTTTCTTTCTTTAAAACCAATCAGGGAATATATCCTTTGACAATTTTAAAAAATCTGATGTGGACACCACATGACTTCCTCGTACAGAATATTAAATTATACGAAGTTTTTGGTGCATTTCATTTAAATTTATTTCGTCGAATTTCATTACATATATTTCTCATTAAATGAATTCAGTTCTCACTTCACGGCAAGGCAAAAATATATAAAACGTCAAAATATCTTTATTACAAAATTGAAAAATATAGAAAAATATAAAACACTAAATACAGTTAAAACAATTAAAATTAGAATTTCTTCGCAAAAACAAAAAATCAGCCAGCGGGCAGCAAGGCTGATTTTTCGGTGAACCAAACTGAAAGTTTACTTTTGGTCCCACTTGGCAAAAAGACACTGAAGTTGCAGACATAAGATTCTGTACAGCATTTGAAGGCACTCGACAGATAATTGTTTTAAAATCCGATACATAAATGACATTATTTTAAATTAAACCTAATATCACATTGTCGAATGTTTATGGTTGAATACATATATGGATATAAGATTCGGTTCAAAAGGAATAGAAATCTTGATTATCCTATCTGAGGAAAAGGTGAAGAGTAAAGATTAAATTTCATATATATATATATAAATTTATTTGTCAGTTTTAATTACGATTATCCCATAAGAAATAAACATCAAAATCTATTGCAAAAGGAAACTTATTAAAATTTAATAGCTGATCTACTGGAAGAAGGCTGATTTTTCAAAGGGAATTAATCAGTCTTGTTCCATGAGATGAAAAATAATTAAGGAAACCTATCTGAAAAAAATTTACAAATACGAAAAGTTAAGAAATAAGTTTTTGGATTTAAATTAGAAATTTTCAAACAAACAAAGGAAATTCTCCGACCAGATTCCATATACATATTTACAAAATTTTAAACTTATGACTAGTAAATACGAAAAGGAAATCAATTTAAAAATACGTGGGTAATAAAGAAAATTAAAAATATTGAAATTATAAGCTTTGAGTTGCCATAAAAGAAGTGGGAGATGATGTTTTAGCTGTTACGCTATACGTAGATGTGAGAAGGCGAGAAACTCAAAATAGTATGGACGAGTTATTTTAAAGAATTAAATTTAAATAGATGAGGGAGACGAAACGCGATCGGTCATTAGTTATTCTGGATCTTATTGAACAAGACTAATTCCTCTTAAAAAGTCAACCTTCTTCCTGGACATCAACAATAATTAATCTCCTTTTAATATGCATTAATTCTTTTTAATAGGAATTCCATGACAATTTAAAAATTTTTAAATTTTTTTTTTATTTTAAAATTTTTTTTCTCCAAAGCTTTATCTAAATATTCTAGAGTATTAACTTTTAATAAATTTAATTCTACAGAAGATTTTGTTCTTTATTTTCTAGAGGATAACCGTAAATAAAAATTAATAACTAAATTAAAATATGTAGTCATAGCATCGCCAAATTTGGCGACTAACTTTTGTCGCCAAATTTTGAGAGAAATCTTCAAAAGTTGCTAAACTTAACTACTATTTGGCAACATTTTGCCCCGGTCGAGTGTTCCCTGTATCACTTTAATAGGTATTGTAATTGAATAACTGTAATTGATTCACATGTAGGGGTAACCGTATTCGGCCCTCATATGCCTTCTAGTAATTTCGAGAAGTACTATATATTTCTCAGTAGCTGGGCGAAAACTGTATAAGACCGGAGAGAGCATCTGCTCTCAGTTGTAGTTGGTATTCTTAGTTGATAGTTCAGCGTGAGTTCGGAGTAGTGAGATACCTCGGGGTTAGCTTCGCTCTTTAGATGCGCTTTGTATTGTGTTGTGTATAATGTTCTTAGTAGTTTCAGGTGCAGCTACTCATTGTAATCTGTGTTGCTGTGAAGAATCGTACGACTATTTTTGTGGAAAGTTACAGAAATCTGAAGTGTTTCTTTTCATAAAATAAATTTTATCAACCTATCATTGGACCTCTGCGCATTCATTCTATTACAAATCCGTACGCATGCAACAGGTTTTAGTTTCAGAACTGGTACTGAATGCCAGCGACAAAAGCGATGGATGAACAATTAAGACAGCTGGTGGCCGCTTTTGTTGCGTTCAAAGAAGAGATGAAATCTAGCCAAGAATCCGTTAAAGAAGAGTCTAAAGCTGTTCAAGAAAAGATTGAAGCAAATGAAGAGGAAATGAACAGAGAAATTACCTGCATAAGAGAAAACAAATTCGAAGCTATGGAAGGCAGAACAGACACGGCTGAAAATAGGGTTGAAGAAACTGAAGAAAGAATTTCTTCTGTCAAAGAACAAATCGAAGAGAGAGTTTCAGCCGTCGCCAAAGAAGTTCACACGTTAAAGAAATGCACAGAGACAGCAAGAAAAAATTCTGATAGATTAAAATTATTACTCATGTTTTCTCGTTTCTCTCTTAAGCTATCCACATGTGATAGTAAGACCTCCTGGCAAGCGTATAAGACAAAATTTTCTATAGTGGCAGAAGCGAATGTACGAGTTTCCCGTCATCTCGCCGCTTCTTTGAGAGAAGACACAACGAATATACTTCAAATTCTTCACGAAAAACAGAGAATAGACCTCAAAGCTGTATGCGGCTCGTTATAGCTGCACTTTGGGGAGAAGTGTTTAAAAAACTATATCAGGCTTCAATTAAAATCGCGTCATCAGAAGCCCACGGAAACATTTCAGGAGCTTGCAAAGGATGCTGAAAGGCTGCCTTCTCTCATTGTTTTGAAGTGTCCGGCAGAAACAAGGGAAATCCTGTCCCGGCAGTACTTCATCGATGACATCAGAGATCCTGAATACAGATAGCTCTGCGAATGGCGGTTGTCAAAGATTTAAAAAGCTCTCTAGTGTACGCTACGGCAGCTCAGCAAGCAACTCAAAAGAATGAAGAGAGAATGCCACTCAGTCAAAGCTGCTCAAGTCCAAGAGCCATTGGATCAAATGACTACTCGTCTAGACCATTTAACCAGACAAGTCAATGGCTTGAGACGGAACAGGAGTGGTGACAAACCGACTCTAAGTTTCTGGAACTGCGTTTTTTGAGGCCACGTACGAAGAAACTGCAGAACACCCTAAGGTTCGGAAAATAAGACCGCTCAAAACAAGGACGCAAACAAATTTGTGTCCATCTCGCAGAGTGGAGGTTGCCAGATAATGAGAAACTCTATTTTAAAGTGCTTTAGATTTCTGCTGTGAGTGGCTGTAGTCACTCACAGTAGAACGGGACATGTTACGTATCAGCGAAGTTCTTTGCAATATGACCATCGATACTGAAGCAAATGTTCAATTATCCGAAAATATCTGGCTCAACAGTTGCAAGGTAAACTCATCTGGCCGCTGCCCTGAGTTATCCTGTTATCTGAAACAGTTAAAGCTGTTATCTGAAACAGTTAAAGCTGTTATCTGAAACAGTTAAAGCTGTTATCTGAAACAGTTTTATTAGAGAGATGTATTCTGTAGTGTGGACATGAACGAAAATCTGTTCGTATTCCGGTTTGAATAAACACTTTTTTCTTCCTCTGAATGGCGATGGACAAATAAATAGAAGCGCAGTGAGTTAGAGAACGCTAACTGGCAATAGCGCTAACTTTGAATTTACTTTCGATTTGTTTGAGACGGCTTCAATGCTAGGAAGAGATGTTAAATAGATTCTAGATTACATTAATTTGTTTTAGCATTCTAATAAATTCACTTTAAACTAGATTGAATTTTGAGAAAGAAATACCGCTGAACCATACATGTAGAAATTTAAATGCGGCATTTAGATTCATCGTAGAACTTTGTTAGATACGCCGCCCCATTATTGCCTATCGTACATTTTTGTTCATCCTGTGAGTTAGGAAAGAGGATTAAGAATATAATGTAATGTTTATTCGACGAGGATTTCGAAGGAATCGTAAGTGTCAAAGATATGAATTTCATTAAATAGTTGGATACACGTCTGAAAAGATAAGAACATGTACTTTCTTTATTTGCAACGAAATTTAAAAAGCTGAAAAAAGTATGAGCTAGTCAAAAAAGCTAAGTTACAAAGCTAATCAGTAAAATAGATAAAAATATAGATAAAAATAAGCCAGTGAGTAATTCACAGGCATTATTAAATTAGTTGAACTTTGAAAATATTGGTACTATTCCGTTTCGGGGACCGTTGGCGATGGTTAATTGTTTTTCGCCAAATGAAACACCAAACACAAAATCAGGGAAAACTCTAAAATCTAGAACCTAATCCTGAACTTAGATAGAGATAACTGCAGATCGCAATTAACAGGATCGTTAATTGGTCAATTCAGAGGGATTTCAAATTCTCAAGTCAGAAGACTATATGTATCCACTTTTGCAAAAAGCGCAATCTCCCCTCTAAGCCAGAGCTGCATCTTAATGGTTCACTGATTTCTGTTGAATCTGAAATAAAATTTTTAGGACTTTTATTCGATAGAAAACTTGTAGAGTCATTAGGTTATTTTGACGCTGGAAACGTGAAAAATGAGCAATGCCTTCTTCGAGACTCGAACCTCGGACCTCTCGAATACGCGCCGAGCGTGCTGGCCGTTACACCACGAAGTCATGCCGAAAGGAGGGAGAAAATACCTTACATACTCCTCCTTTTAAAGAGTGACTGGGGATTAGGGGGACCCAATCGCCAGATCCTGGTGGTGGAGAACCATCGTCTAACACCTTTTAGTTCGGGCGCCACTGTAGAGACATTAAGATTTTTGGTGCTAAGAGACGTGAACAATGTGCAATGCCCTCGCCGGGATTCGAACCTCGGAGCTCTCGAAAACGCGCCGAATGTGCTGATCATTACACCACAAAGGCATGCTGAAAGGAGGAGAAACTACATTATAAACTTACATTTGTTCCACATGTGCTTCACTTAAGGAAGAAATGCTTTAAATCTTTGAACCTTCTAAAAACGTTTTTGAACATCTCCTGGAGAGGGGTAGACCTTTGCGCTATGCTTTGTGTTTACAGGGTATTATTAATGAGCTCTAAATTGGACTATGGCTCATCGGTTTATGGCTCGGCACAGTCTTCCGTTTTATCGAAAATAGACTCTGTTCACCATCAGGCTTTCTGGATATGTTCCGGAGCATTTAGGATGTCTCTTGTTTAGAGTGTCTGTATGTTGACTTTTTTAAACTAACTCACCAGTTAAGGCCTGAGCAGTGGTCTCTTCGCCATCATTTTAATTTAGTACTATTACAATCGAGATATCCTAGTAACACCACTTTACACGATGACTTGTTTGTTTGTTTGTTTGCAGCACGATCATCTTGCGTGCCTTCTTTCCTTTTAAGAGTCCAGCCAGAGAATCTCTCTTAACTGACTTGAATGCCCAGACAATAAAGTGTTTTGATATTGCACCTTAGGAAAATGCACAAATCCAGCTGCTTGATGTTTCCTGTAATTTGAATAAAAGCAGTAGGAGCGACATCATCTATAAGCAGCTTTTCCTTGAACAGAGACATAGACACAGCGGTTATACTCCCGAAAATACTGATCCCTGAAAAGCAGCCAATCATGTTGGAGCATCTTTTGTAATGGGAAACCATAAAAAGTTTGGTTTAGTTTGATTTCTGTGATTACGGCAAAGCCTCAAGGGCTGTTTGCCTAAGGGAAGGATGCCTTCGTTGAGGACTTTCTAAGAGAAACTGGTTCGATACATGTTACACATGGGGAAAACCACGAAAAACGCCCATGCAGCCAGCCCCATTCACAGGATGCTAACTTCGGATCGAACTACTAGTGTTCAGCGACTTGACCGCTCGATCGCTGGTGGGCCTATAAAGAAGGAAAACAGTTGTATGAGGCTTCGTCTTTGTTTACTTTGGAGTTGACTTCTGTGTACTAAACTCTTTCACACACATCAAAGCAAACCCAGAAAAAAATTATTATTTATTCTTAACAAATGCTTTAAAATAAATGTGTGATACACGTAGAAGCATGTAAATGTGTGTAAAATGTATCATATTTATGTAAATGTGTAAAGGAATGCATAAATATCTGATATATTGTATGATAATGATCTTATGCTTAAATGTGGGAATTTTTTTTTATAGTTTTACGACTGCATTTTTAAAATTAAAATTTGATCTTAAAACTTTTACGCAATAATATTTAGAAACTTCTATAGCGGAGTATTTCAGAAATTTTGGATCATTAAGTAACGTCAGAGCACATAACATCCCTAGATATCTATCGTCTACCCGAGGTGAGAAGATTTACTACCGCACCAAACAAAAGATTTCTATTTCAGCTTGACGCTTGATTCATGATTTAAGCATGAGACTTCAACACTTTCTGACATCTTTATCATTCATATCATAACCATAACTGTTTATATACTGAGATATGTCAAAACGACAGCTCACTCCTTGATAATTTGTATTTTTATTAAATTTCTTTTTAACGCCGCTTATTAAAACCACTTCCGTTTTAAACGTTTTGATTTTAATAGACGACTAGTATTTGCGTATTTCAAATCGTGACATCAGTTTTAAATTTTTCGAGTAAAATAATAACTAACGACTAGTTCGATAATTAATCCTGAAACAAAACCGAAAATTAAACTCTTTACACAATTTTGAAATTCATCTTTTAACTTTTTATAAAAATATTTTTTTAATATTATTCTTGATGAATTTTTATCTCTTATAAACAACTTATAAGATGTTTTCGTCCTTCTTGTAGCATGCCTTAGTGGTGTAACAGTAGCACACTCGGCGCGTATGCGAGGGGTCCAGGTTCGGGTTCCGACGAGGACATTGCCCATTATTCACGTCTCCTGCTTAAAAAAAAACCTAATGATGCTACAAATTATTCTATCTGCTTTTGTTTCACATTTTCAACAATAGTTTCTCAAATGCTTTCTTAATTTCTCTAAACATCTGTAGTTTATTAATAGCTAATAGTTTTTTGGATCAGCTCTTTACAGTTTTCTTAGAGTTTTTCCTAGACTTTGCGGTCCTTTTCTACATTCGGTTAATGATTTGTAGTTTAAATTAATGAAACTTAATAATTAATGAACCATATTAGAATTGTTTAAAAGTCTAAACGTTTAATATTTAGCTGTCAATATATCTGAATTACAAAGTGTAACTAACAAAAATGGCCTGCAGGTACCAAATGTTAGATTTCAGATGAAAAATAAATTTGAATTTTCTTTAGTTTCGATATTATTAGTCCAAAGGGGCAATTTCAGATCGTGCAGTATGCCCTCATGTAGTTTGAGTCTGTGACCCACTGGCATTTACTACTAAAGTCGATATTACATCATTTGGCTTTTCAAAGAATTGAAAGTATGCTTATTTTTGATAGCTGTATAAACATGACCATTCATTTATAAAAAGTTAACTGTGTACAGACAACACACTTTTGACGGAAGATGGCCAAGTAGCCCAAGTCTGCTTAAGCAGTCCAACGACAGACAGCAGTTAAGGAAGAAAAAATTTACTGATTTAAAATGAAACAAATCTGTGTCATTTGAATAGCTGCCTTTTTAAGTATAAACGGGTTGAAAGCTGAATCCAAAGGTTACGTATGGATTCACTTATAATTAAATATTAAAAAAACGAACTTTGTAAAGAATAGATATTTTGTATATTTTGACACAACTGGAACAAAAGTTTAGATTAAAAATAAAACTTACAGAATATAAGTAGGTAATAACAAATATTTTCTTAATAATTTTAAGCACATAAAATAATGTAAATTGAACTTCTAAGTATTCCTCTGTTAGAAATATTCTGTTCAACTCAACAAAAATTTGTAATGGGTGTTGACATAGGGGTATACATAGACAAAATCATTAAACCTGTGATAGCATCAGTAAATACCGTAAGAATATTAAACGAAAATCAATAGAACTATACGTAGAACCAAATTTCTGTGAAAAACATTATACAAAACCAATAAAAGTGAACGGATACCAGTAGGTCAAATCTCTATGTAAACCAGAATAATATAGATGCTCAGTCGAATATGCAGACAAGGAACCGAAACTCGTATAAAAATTTACAAAACAAATCATTTATAGCAAAAATAATTAAACTTTAAGCACATCTAAGCAAATCAGCACACATGGACTATAAAGAATTTCTTTAAATCCGAAAACTAAATCCTTCTTATTAAATTCAGTATATGAAATTATACAAATAGAAAGTTGATATTCAAAGTTACACAGAATATTGATTTTCACTAAAAAATATGTCATCCCAAGCTAAATGTGCAGTGATTGTAAACACCTTGATGCTTAAAAATCTTTGATACTTCAACCAAATCTAAACAAGATTTTCAGGAAATCACTAGCATACCACTTTGTAATAGGCAAGATGAGACTGAATAAGTGTAAGGTCTTAAGTCAGGGTATAAGAGGAAATCAATTATAAATACTAAAAGTACATTATAGAAATTAGTTCATCAATTACTCATTTATAAAACTTACCTCAGGTATATTACATCGTCAAATCATACATACAACAAACATGGCACATATATCCATAAAATGTGTGGAACAAATGGATGTAACAAATGCCAATGTGTTTCATTTATTACGTATGCAATATCAAAACTCTAATTTTAGATTTTTAAAGAAACAAAAACGTAATATTAAATCGGATCCAATCGAAAAAAATGTTGTTATCTATTTCCCTGGAATTTTATGTCACTTAGAATGGTAATAGAAATCATAATTCTAAAAGTCAAAGAATAGCTAAACAATTTACGTTGAGGGCAGAAAAAGTTAAAAAACGATAAATATGTCTCATTTTCTTATTCCAAGAAAAAAAGCAATGTAATCGTTTTTTCCTCCGGGGAGGAATTCTCGATGACTGTTTCTTTGTGTATCTCGTTGAGCCAGAAATTCCAGAAAACGATCGAGGAAAAAATTGCAAAATATAATGGTAATTTTGTCCTCCGATTACTGGAAAGTATCCGGGTCGAAAGCTTATATTATATAGGAGAAATGGAACGCCAGATATGGAATATTGTTTTAGAAATAATATATGGCCATTCTTCACGACTTTCTTTTTTTGGGGGGGGAGGAGATTTTATTAATTTTTTTCTTTCGGTTTGTGGCACAAGATTTGTACATATTTCCTTCCCAAATCATTGTATTTGCTAACGTAAAATGTAGCAAATCTTTTTGCTAGGTGACTGAGAAATGAAAATTTTATATAGTAATACTGTAATATCATTTTATTCTTATAATGTGATACTGATAGCGCCATCTATCGGTAACACTCTAACTAAATATATTACGCTAAAAGTGTAAGATCTGTCTCCGCTATTCCACACACACAAATTCTAGATCCTACAATGAATTCTTACACAGACGTGAATAAATACCAGCATAGAAGAAGAGCGAAAAGTAACTCTTTATTAATTCAAAGTTTAACTGAAAGACACGATCTTCGTGCGTTACAAAACACCGTGAATTTGCGGTGGGAAACTTAAATGTAGAATATAATTCAAGTCGAGTCTAAAATATATTAGTGCAGGATTAGCATGTTAAGTTACAACTAACAGGTTGACTCTCAAAAAACCTAATAGGCGTAATGATAATTCGAAATGGCCAAAAGGCTTACTGGCATAAGAGCGAGATAGCAACAAAACGTATCCTGGTTAGCGAAAACACGCTCTGAATATACTCAGAATTTCACTCGTTTAAATATTCACTTCACTTCACTTTAAATTTAAAAGAAAGCAATTAAAACAAGGGGAAGTTGAGAGGTTCAGGAAAGGTATCAAACTTAAAATAAATTTGTTATGCAAAATAAGAGAAACCTTACAGAAGCACCTGACACGCCTTTGACGCACCTGACACACCTGTTTACGCCTTTGACTGCTTTATATATAACACTCAGGGTGTAAAACATTTATAAGAATAAGATGTTAGGTAATTTGCATTAAATGTATAAAATTGAAGTAATAGGGTGATACTAAAATATCTGGCAACCTGGCAAAGAAGACCGAAATAAGCAGGTTTTGTAATGACATACATGTGCAGAAACAATGTGTTTTAAGTGCTGCCAAGATAAGTAGGTATCAGAGGGAGAGAGAGAGAGATTAGGAACTTAAGAATAAGGCCCTAAGCACTGGAAAGATTTTGGTGTCTTTACGTATGGTTTATGCCAGTTTTTTTTTATGCTTTCCCTCTCTTAGTTTTGTGGGAAATTTTTTGGTGCCCTCTTTCCTGAATATCTCAAGACGTTTTTGCTGTACCCCCTTTTCTTGATGCCCTAAGCACGTGCTTACATTTCTGAATGGTTAATTCAGTCCTGGAAGGTATGAACAGCAGGTAAGTTGGTAAGTATGTAAGACGGTTAAAGTCAAAAGAACTAAATTAGTTAAGTGATTCAGCTTTTTACCGTAAAAATTAAAAAATAATTTAGGTTTTTTATTTTTCATTTCTTATCTCTGTCAAAATCATCCATACTTTCACATTTTTCCGAAATTAAAACAGCATCGGAGACTGAAAGTGGCTAACTTAATTTATTTTATTTTATTTATTTTGAATTTTTTTTTTGCATTTACCGGTTAATTTTGTTGGCAGTTTTATAGCTTTCCGAATCTTTGTTTTGTATTTCTTTCAGGCTAGAATGACCGTTATCGTCTTAATTCTGTCCATGTCCGTCAAAGAGAGAAGAATTAAGACAATGATATCTGTGTTCCAAAAACGTTTTAGCTCTTTAGTTTGCTGATTCCGTTTTTGAATTTTATGTTTTTCATTTAGTTTTCTAAAAAAGGTTATAAAGTACTGTATTTTAATTTTACCCTTTCTAATATTGCTTACCAATGTTTATTCGCTTTGTTTCCCGTCTATAGAAAGTAAGATAATTAAAAATATTATTTTAGATATATATATTTTGTTGAGAAATACGGGTTCGTGGTTCTTTCATCAAATAACAATTCCAGATGAGCACGAAGAAATAGGTGATTAAGTATTAAAGTGACGCAGAACAAAATAAATAGCTTTAGAAAGTTCAGTGAGAATGATTATACTAAGATATTCCTTCTTAATGCCCGAAAAATATGATAAATTTCCAAAATCATCCCAGACTAAACTCTAGAAAGCAATTCCTCTAATTCTATTCGAACGTGCATTTAGAGAGCTGATTAGTTACTGAGTCGTCCTGACCATGGCTTTGAAACAGGTATATAATAAGTTGGATTTTATTTGAATCTGGGAGAGCTCTAGACCCTTGGCTCGTATATAAGCGCCGCTGCAATCGGCGAAAAAATTAAACTCTGTGGCAAATTACTGTGGCTATCATAGCATTTTATTCTTCGATTCCATCGAAGAAATAGATCTAGTCAGACCTGGTGATAAAAGTTCTTCGACAAACAGATGGAAGATTTATTACAATGTATAAGCTACTAGCTCATTTCTTTAAGCTACTCCTCATTCCTACAGTTACTACAGCTCATTTCTTGAAATCCTTGAAGTCTTTGATATATACAGCAAAGAGGCAGTGGGATAAGAATAGAAATGAAGTGCAGAGTTTAGATACTAAAAGGAGATATGAAATATATACAGCTGCAATCATAATACAGATTAATATACAGCGTGATGAGCTATGCCTGATTATGTAAAGGTGTTTTCAATTGTAGGATCATAGTCAGCTAACTGAGCAATATGGGTATAATAAGAGTCCACAATTTTCCTGAAGAAGTTATGAGAACTTGCAAGAATATAAGCTTTTACATGCAGAATTTGAAGATCTTGGTGGGGCGTTGATTTCACACAAGCCACGGCGTGTTAGCTCTTGTGATTTTATTTTGGAATAATATGATTTCCTTCTCGTATGTTCTATTGCTTACAAAGACGGCGTAGAATAAAACAGGATGAATTAGAGTTACGCCTAAGTTTCTTTTGATGCGTAAATCTAAGTTAGATTTTCTCCCTGTGAGACTGTAAATTGCCATGTAAGCAGCATTGGCTTTGGTTTAGGCATCCATCACTTGCTCTTCAAAATTTAGTCGCTCGTTTAAAACAACTTCTAAATATTTTATGGAATGTACAATCGGGAGATAAATATCTTGAGGTTCACGTGTTGATTCTTCTTATAACGTTTAAACACGACGACGCTGCATTTATCTGCATTAAGTTTAAATTTCCATAAGTTACAAAAGAATGCAAGTATGTTCAGACTGAACTGTAAATTATCAACTGGATGGTTAGGCATGATCAATTTCGTCATACCATCCCTATCATCGGCATAATTGAAAACTTTGAGTGGTTTTGGTAAACCGTTTATAAAATATTAAAAGAACATGGCGCTAAGACCGAATCTTGCAGGACTCCTGCACGAATAATCGTTTTACTTGATTGACCACTGCGATTAGTAAATTAATTTTTAAAAGTTTGTAAAGGAGACCTTCGTGCTATATACGTTTAAAGGCCTTTTCCATATCAAGAAAACATGCCGGTATGCATTGTTTCTTGGCGAATGCGTCGCTACGGTTCCTATGACATTAAAAATTTGCATGGGTTCAAGATGTTCCTTCAGTTTTAGGTGAAGTGTTCCAAAATCTTCCTTACGCAGGGAAGGAGGCTTATCCAACGATAACTAGAAAGTTGCCTTGCTTTTTTTCCTGGATTTTAAGAATGTAATAATCACTGCGTGCGTCCACTTCTGTAAAAAGTACGCTAAACGCAAGCAGACATTCATAATGTTGGTAACTAGGACGATGATCTTCTTGGGTGCCTCCTTTTAATAGCTCTATCTGAAATATCATCGAAACTTCTTTGTCTAATTTAATGATGGCATTGGAGATTTCGTTTGGCATAGTGTGCGGGATTGTTGCTTGTAAATGATTAGTTATGTTCTGAGTGAAATTCTCTGCAAAAAATATGTGCGAAAACTTCGGTAATTTCTTGCTCTCTTTGCGCCATCTGATTCCAGAGTATTACGGGATCTGTCTGGCTCGGACTGTCGGTTCTTAATGAAAGAACAATTTTCTAGACGGTTTCTCTTTCGGTAGTTGTGTTATTTAGAAGCGAATACCATTTTTCGGAACGGTAATCTGCAATATTTTCAGTGATTTATCTTACGAGATTATTGACTTTTCTTTTCAGGTTTGTATAACGTGAGAGCTTCCACTCTTTC
>KK121985.1:276529-338934 GCA_000611955.2 Stegodyphus mimosarum
CTTATATTGTTTCTCAGTTAAATTTTATTTAGAACGCTGTTTGGTAATTTTGTTACTGTTGTGTTGATGAATTGCTAGCTTGAATAGCTTGAGTTTTCTAAGGCGTTTTTAAATACTTCCTTGAGTTTTGTAATAGCTCTCTCTATGTCTGGGGTAGTACTGAGGTACGGTTTGCATTGTATTGAGTTCAGCTTAACTCAGAAGTTTTCCCAGTTTGTCATTTTAAAAAATTTTTGAGCTGGTGAATACAGTCCGTAGAAAATAACGTTAACTGGAAAACTTCTTCTATAACTTCCAGTTGAGGTGCGTGTTCAATTTCTTTTAAGAGAACAATATTTAGGTCTTCGGTGGAAGCCATTGGGGTGTATTTTGGTAGGTGTATTAGATTATACTATCTTTATGCCATTTTGGTCAGCAAAATTCGGCAGGATTCTACCGTTGCTGTTGGTGTATCTGGAGTGCCAGATAAGACTCTTTGAATCAAAGTCTCACGCAACTTTTATCTGTACTTTGGCAGCAGTGAGATTGTGAAGGTCTTGATTCGACATCACGTGGCTGGGCGGATTGCATGCAGAGATAAATAAAATGCTTTTTTGGTGATGCCATAAATAAAGCTGCAGTGGCTTTAATGTGTAAGGGAGTTGGTAACAAGTAACCGCTGTATATTTAAGGTGATTTTTAATGGGAATAACTATGTCGTCACCTCGGTTATGGTTTCTGTCCGTGCGAAGTATGTTGAACCCATTAAATATGATCCTATGACATGGTCTAAGATGAGTTTCATCTAGCATTAAATCATCAATACTCTGCTTTTTAACATAGTTATCAATCTCATAGAGTTGTTGACCATTCGTGTTGAAGACTGAAATCTTAATGTCGCAGTTCCTTGTCTCAGTGCCGTACATATATATTAGTAATCCGAGTGAAATTATATGTGAAATTATTGTACTTTTTCCTGTATAATGTAACATGAAAATCTTAAGAGACCCATGCTCTGTCGGAAAGGCCAAGTCTATTTAATATTGAATAAATGACAATCTCTCTAAATTGGCAAAATATCGCCAAGTTGGCAGCGGTTTTGGAAAATAATTTTTGTCGCCAAATTTGACGAGAAATAGCACAATTTTCCCAAACTTGGCAGTTGTTCCCAAACATTTGCTACATTTTACTTCGTCCTGTATCACTGTAATGGATAATGTAATATACGATTGCTCTGCAATCCTCCTGGCCGATAAAAACCGACCTCATAATAGATTCATGGTTAACGCAGCATACCCAATGCAGATTCAACAAAAATACTGTTAAAAACATCAAATCAAAATTTCCAATATCACCGTAATATGTATGTAATTGAATAACTGTAACTGATCTTATATGCACCTGTAACTTTATCGGGGACTCGCATGCTTTCCAGTAATTTTAAGAAGTACTAGGTATTTCTCGGAGCCAGATGAAAACTATGTAAGACCGGGAAGAGCATCTGCTCTCAGTTGTTTCAGATTATTGAGATATCTCCGTATTTGCTTCGCTCTTTAGGTGCGCTTTGCATTGAGTTGTGTTTAACGAACTAAGTAGTTTGAAGTGTAACTACTGATTTTACTCCGTAATACTCTAAAGAGTTGTACCATGTAAGTACAAGTATTTTTTGTGCAATATTGCAGAAATCAATGTTGCTTTTCTCGAAATCGTTATTATGCATTAATAGTCGATTAGTCTACTGATATTGCATTTTTTAAAAATTTTGCATATCTTATGGCATTTTTAGATACAAAAAAGATCAAGGAATAGAACAAAACTGATTGGAATAGATGCGCCGGAATAACTAGACGTGGGGCAAAAAGTTCGGTCGGAATTAATGAACGACTTAATGCAAGAATTCAAAATGTTTCTCCAAATGTCATAGCGACAGATTGTTGTTTGCCAGAGAGGCTTTGGAGATGGTCGCTAATCTGCAGAAAGCTCTGGAAGCGTGAAAATCATTTGTGAAGAAATGGGAAGTAATCATATTCAGCTTCATTTTCATACCAATACTCATTGGGTATCTCATCGGAAAATTCTGAACCGATTATTGGAACTTAGATATGAATTCAAGTTTTCTTAATGGTAGATTTGAGATGAGAAAATGTTTACGTGATTGAAAATGGCTCTTTTAATTGCCTCAGATATAGTCTTAGTTTTAAATTTTCTCAACTTGGCATTGCTAAGACATTTAATTGTTTTTCGTTCAAGATAAAGCGAATGATACCATTACATTTGTGACAGAGGAGAGTTGGTAATGAAGAAGTGGACTCATTTCACTCTCTTTCTGACTATATAACAAGTTCGGACAGATAAGATTGATGCTGATACTCTGAAATGCATTTAGAGCATTTACAAGTGGGCCTGGAAACTGCTTTCCTGATTTAAACAAAAATCTTGAATGGATAAGATGAATGTTCAACATTAGTACAGCATCCATGCCAGAGAGTTCATTGCATGAGGAAGAAAAGTAATTGTTGGAGTTAGCTTCGGATTGATTCTTGAGAAATAAGCATTGTATTGAAAAATAAGCATAGGAGTGTATTTTAACATCATTCTGGATGCAAATTCAACATGTATAACAGATGAAGGCCTGAAACACAGAAGTAGTTTGAATAGTGTTTTAGAAATACAAAAGTAGTTATTTGAAAAATAGGAATACATAAATACAAAAGTAGTTAGAAACAATTTCAAGAGATAAAGTCCTGAAATACATCTTGCTTTTTTCAACTAAATATCTGCGTGATGTTCCTTTTACAGTCTTGCGGAAGAGAATCTCATATTAAATATAACAACCAGGGAACCAAATATGATGATCTGTCGTTTCAATATAAGCAATTTTATCCTACTCTTTGATTATAATGAATGTTACTTATAACTCTTATTTATTTTAGTTATATTTTATTATGAATAAATTTTATTCTTTTTTCATTACTATTTTGTTTATGTACTAAAAATAGAAAAGATAAATATATTTTGATTGTTATTAAAGTATATGCAATTTACTTTTGACAAGGGGTACTCAATGTTATGAAAATTGTAGAAAAGGTGTACAGATGTCGAAAGTTTTAAGAAACACTATCCTAGGGTATTGATATTTCCTTTGTTTAATTTAGCCTTCAAATTACGAGTGTGATGCAGTTCCCAGAGTGTTACAATTTGTTGAATCACGAGATCTACGATTTATCTTTGAAACTGTGAATGGGAACAATCTTTAAACTTACGAGAACATTTATCAAGTTTTGCCATCTCTCGTATCATGACATCTTTAGTTTATGTTTCGAATTGTGAATGCGAACAAGCTCTTCCATTTGTCACATCGCAATAACTTTAATTTATTATTTAAATTTTAAATTTAATTCTTTAAACACTGAGTGATTTGAAAATAATGCACGCATTTCTTAAGAATTTGTATATACTTTTATTTTTTAAAAATATATTTAATTAACATTTTATTTATAATACTTTGAACTTTATTTTACAGTAATTAGAAGAATTAATAAAAGATGCTTGTTTGGTACAAAATAATCAATTTCGGTGCAAGTAGACGATGCCGAGGTATTTTAATTCTGATTCCTGTTAAATCCCTCAGATGTATCTTTATTGAAAGATGTTTTCCCATCTTGACTAAGTTATATCTGCAGATCTTTTCAACTTCGGTCTACGTTTTTCAATATTTGAACGGCAAAATGTTCCTGAGGTACTGGATTATTAATCTGAAACAGCACGTTGTAAATCTTTTGATGTAACAAACTTCCGTAGAGGAGTCTTAGAATGTAAAAACAAGTTAAATACTTTTTTGCTTTTGTAAGAGTTGATATTAAACTATACAGCTCAAATTTTGAATAGTAATCCATTTTAAAAGAAAACAAATGAAAAGGAAGCATTTAAAATGTAGTCTTAAAATTTTTACAGTGCGTGATATATAAAGCATATTTTATTGATTTGAGTAATGCTGCAAATGTTCATAAAAATTATCCATTGTATGCGTTATAAATTAAATACATTAAAAATTATATCAGTTAGGCATGATGTCAAAATAATAAAAAAACTTGTTAAACGAAATTTAAATCTTTAAGAAATAGATTTTATTGCTTATAAATCGCTGAGTCAGTTAAGCAATTGTTATTACATCAACTGAAAGAAAATTAAAGATTTTACATGAAGTCTGCAAACAACACATTTTGGCAAATTTCTCTTGTCAGGCCGTGTGGAAGACAAATTAAAAATTCTTAGAATGGCAATGCCGTCCTGATCTGTAAGGTGATTAGTAGAGCTGGCTACCACATAGTTGAGTCTTGATTCGAATCTCGAAGAAGGCATGATGCTCTTAAATGCATTGTATTATTGTGACACGAGGGCACTTACAATCGGTCGAGCTAACATTTTCCTTATAAGTTGTGGAAAGACAAAGAGAAAGGGGAAGACTCCTTAATTCTATCTCTCACGGTGTTCAAAATTCAGGCTGAAATTTCAGACGGAACGTGATAAAAATAGCTGTGCCATCCATACATAGATGCCCATGGCCTTGGCCCGAAATAGACCCAAACCAGCTTTCCAAACAAACCGACTATCCGACAAAACTCTTCACCTTGGTCCGTGGATGTCATATGGAACTGTCTCAAGACTAGGAGGCTAAGAAACAGCATCACCAACAACGAAGTGACAACACTTGTCAGGTTGCGTGGATGACAAATGTCTGAATAACGTATCGTAGTCGAGATAGCTGCCAAAACTGGGTTGCATACAATTCTAACACCAAAAACCACAATATGTTGGAAATAATGTTCTTTCCTTTAAATTCATAGAGATTAAATTAAGGACTTAAAAGCGTCATAAAAGTAGTGTTATCACTATTTTTAAACTACAAGGAATGCACTCTAGTTTACAGCGCCAGTTTAACGAACAAGATCTATCTATCTTCGAAATCATTAAAATTCTAAAAAAATATTTCTGGTTGATTCAAAGGAAAGGGAAATAATACGAAGATTCCGTAAAATAGTTTCTGTAATTTAAATCTGAAAGATACCATATCCAGCATCACTTTATTCTAATTTCGAGTGATTAATGTCGCAATTTCCATTTAAATTAACAGTGGCGTTTGGAAGCTTTATCAGTTCCTATTTTTTGTTTGTTAAAGGATTAACCTTCACGAAATGGAAAAATTTGTTTTTATTTACATATTTGCTGAGATTTTTGAATAAAGAAGTTATTTTGTTCTTTTATGTTATACGTTCTAATATGTGAATATCTAATTGTAATGTGTAAATATCTAATTCTAATATGTGAATATCTAATTGTATATCTAATTCTCATATATAATTGTAATGCATTAAAAACTGTTCCCTTTTACTGTTTTTCTGTAATCATTCAGAAGAAGTTCGGACCAAGAAGTTAAATGCTAGACGTACACATATATACAGTTCCCTTCTCCAAAATGGTGTACAGCAGGGCCATTAACTATTGTTGTCTTACACGTTGATAATCACTAGCAGTTATACCACAGATCAGAGGTGTGTAATAGAGCGCTGCCATTATTATCATACTAAGTTATTAGCTATCTTCAAAGCTGGGAAGCCGCAGATAATCAAGAAAGATAAAACTGCACATGCATACCAGCCACTACTACGTTACTGAATCAGTATCAAGATTTTGTCAAAATGCACTGCTCATGCGAATTTAGTAGAATGCACTGCTCATGCGAACCGAGTAGTAGAGACGCCCAATCACAATGAAGCAAACACAAACTTACATTTTCTCGATGATTTCGCTGAATGAGCTGCATATTCATTCGTGCGCAACTTTATTTTCCCGGTCTGACTAAAACATTATTCCATATGTTCTGAATGATGTTGAGATTTTTACATCTCATGGTTATGATTATTGTGACAGCGAAACCACTGTTTGAATGCTGTTTAATGCTAAAGATTTTGGGCGTTACGATTTGTTACGCTAACATGCATTTATTATGCAATTTCTTTGGTAAGTATTGAATTGTTTTGTATTGATTATATTGCATTGTTAAAATCTTATTATCGCTTGTCGGTGGCTGTGCGGATAAGACTGATGAATACCGGTAGTTCGACCTGGCTTCGGATTTCGGCAAATGGGCTAGTTATATGGATGTTTGTGTGGTTCTCTTCATGTGCGATGTGGGTACGAGATAGTTTTTTTAGAAAATCTTCTAGGAAGGTATGCGTCTAAAAATTAATTCCACATGAGATAATCTAGACATTTCAAAATATTCTGGACGTCTCTCGGATGGATTCTGGGCTAGGCAGATGCGGGCAACAAAATGCTCGTCACATCCCAAGGGTGCAGGGTACAGCAGACCTTTTTATGTGACCCCAAAAAAATATCCAGGGAAGAAAGGCCTGGGAATTGTGCAAGAAAATAAATACCTCTCCCTATCTGTTTGAGGGAGAATGCCTCTCCCGATCCAGTGTTGTCCAAATATCGCATTTAAGCGCCAAATATCATTGCTGAAAACGGCTGGATTCCCATCCTGATGGAACTGCATATCATGGTTCTGTGAGTATTGGATCTCTTGGTCATTCAACAGTCTGGACAAGACCTTCCTCAAACAAATCTTATAGTACAGTCCGTCTAAACGAAAAGGCAAAAGATGTGGACCTATAAGGTACTACTTCACAATTCAGGTCTAAGCATTGGCAATAAATCGGTGTTGTGATGCACGACTTCGTATATCATGACGGTTTTTTATTGCCAGTGTATGCAAATTGCGTGCATTGTATTGGTTTTCCCTGGTGATTATGTCCCGTTTGAGAATAAGACTGAAATAGGAAATACACTGTCCTTCTGATTCTTTTGCAGATACTTCTGCTCATGGTATGAGTGCAGTTGGTTCTAATTCAGGTTTCTCCAGACTGAAGTAATTACCTATTGCTCGTGTACTGGCACACGAGGTGTGTCTTCTGTATGATTAAGCACCATCCCTTCGATTTTGGAATATGTGCATTCGTTCCCGATTCATAGCAAGTGTTTCGAAGGTATCAGTTTCACATAATTTTTGACGCAACTGTTCAAACTTTTGGTGTTTTGGAATGCGCCCCACCGGGTAGTATTTGCAGCGCAAGCATGCAGCGGCTCGCCCGTCACAATCAACAGCTATACTTTCTAGAAGCATTTCTGCCAAGTTTGTACTCCATTCTGCTACCTCCATGGGTGGTTGTCGAATGATGGTTTTTCCTACCCTGCATTACATACAACTGCTTTTCCTACCCTACATTTTTATCTGATTCTGATTAATCTCTGAGTAAACGCTCGTAGAAGTGTATACAAGTAGTAGCGAATCAAGCTATACATACGGTATTTTCTTCACTAGTATATTTGTTAACTTTTAAGAATTTTTCTTAATTTTTAAATTATTTTTACGTTTTACTATATTATGCGCTAAATTAAATTTCAGTGAATTTTAAAATTTAATATAAAGCTGCTCCAAATCGTGGCAGTTACCGATTTATAGCCAAATTTGTATTTAAGGCCTATATTGCTTGACAAAAAATTCGAGTCTGTATTTGAATTCCTCCCTACTGCATCAAAAACAATTTTTTCTGTTTATAAATCATGAAATATTTCGCATAGGCTCTAAATCTGGTAAATTATAAATACTTTAAGATCAATTTATCAGCAAGAATTTTTGTTTCGTGGTTAACAAATTTCATAAGGAATTTCTTTAACAGTTTAACGTATCAGTGCATCATTTTTGGAAACATAAATACAGTCTGTAATCGGGTTCTTATCCTCAAGTTCTAAGTCCTGAACTGGAACAGGGAGCGGAAGGTACGCTATGTTCTGATGTAACTGCTGGGCTGGATAATAACTGCACGTAAAGGGATTTGAAATCCTCTTTTATTAAAGCACTATTAAGTTACAAACTTCCCAATTCGGGAGAGATACAGAAAGTAAAAGACCACACTTGGGTCGAACTTAACAATCAAATAAATTTAAATACTAAACCTAAAATAGAAGTTAAAGCAAACTTTGCTTCGCAGAGCAATTCGCGGAAGTTGGCCTCTACCCGAAAGGGTGCGTAGCAAGATATACTAAATACTAACGCACTTCAAATTGTTTTACAATGCAATCACGTAGTAAGCACTATGGCTTATAAATTTAAACTGCTAGCTGGTCAGGCGAACGTTGAGCGGCGTGACCGTGATCTGAGGCTAAGCTCTCACACAATAAGAGGTTTCTACCTCTGGCTTAAATAGTACTTGGCTGTACTTCAAAATTAGCATAAGCTGAAAACGCGCGCTTCTTCTGACAGGAAGTTGAAACAGAGAGGAGATAGAAAAGATTTAAACTGAAATAAAACTTGGTTAGTTTAACTAAAACCTTACATACTTCCCGCCAGAATTGCGATAGTTAAACTACTTTGGTCCAAACGGACCATGTTGAAAACTAGCAATTCTAAATAGTCGAAAATTTCACTGTTCTAAACTTAGGCCAACTCTTACAAGGCAATATATGTTTGTGTAAAATACAGACGAAATTTTCTGGAACAACAATCTTCAACATTTTTTTTTCAAGTCTTATTCTTCAAACAGTCTTACTCCTTCCAGCAAAATCTGGAAGGAAAACAACTTTAGTATGACATAATAACAGAATAATTCTAAGTGGTACAAATCCTTATATTTTTTTTCTTGTGTAATTTTGCACACACACATTATCATTCAAGCACAATTAAATTCTTCCCCCGTATGCTCTCTCACCGGTGTTGGATGTAAAGCAAACCGCCATTGCGGGTTTTTATGTGTTCGGGGGTGTTCAACTCTTCCACCTACAATCGACTAACATTAGTTAGAACTTGACATACGAGACCTGAAAAAAACGCCCTATAACCAGCTAATCCTAAGGTTCTCACTAGCTTTATGTCTAACACTTTAAGTGTATTTGGTGGAGAGCCTAATTAACACTTGCATTCTAAAATAGTCAATCTTTAACTTTTCATGCATACAAATTCGCAGTTTGCACACAACATTCACATTAATATTGCACTTAACGTGCATTGCTAGCATAATATTATTTGTTACATTTCATAACACATTAACAATTTCATAGCAATCCTGAAATGCAAATAGAGGTTAAATTTCTAAGCTTACAGAAATATAGGTTAAATTTCTAAGCTTACAGCAAGTGCTTCCTATTCCTTTCTCAAGGTACTTTCTTGAAATATCAAATTACATTGAATTAATAGTCTACAGACTAAATCGTGTTTTTCAATTTTCCGAATTTTCATTCTAGACATTTTACAAGTCTTTAGACAAAGCGTCATACAAAATCATTTAGTTAACATATTCTTTTCAGCAATTCATTGCTTTTACAGAATTAATCTATTTACAAAACATTAAGTGATTTTAAATCTTTGAAAATTACAATTTCTTTTAACAAAACATTTTACTTTCCATATGAGGACTTATCGCTCACTTGGCGTAAAAGTCAACCTCGCTTGAGGTAAAATCAGCCCTGCAACTTGCAGTATACTCAAAAATTAACTAAACTTTTGAATACGAAATTGTACTTATCTTATTATGATCGTCCATCCTTTTCTTGGCCCAATCTTTAAAACTTGAGTAAGTTGTAGCCTGGTTCAGTTTCCTCGTTTTTCGTTGTTGTTCTTTCGGAGCCTGTTCATCTCTTTTCCTTTTGAAATTCTGTCGTTGTATCTTTGGCAATTTTCGTTGTAGAGGAGGTTCCTCCGCTGGACGTTTGGTGGACTGGGCCTTTCTCTCCTGGTTCCTTGTCCGTTGCTTGTCCTGGTTCCTGCTGCATTCGGGAAGTTGATTCTCAGGCTGCAATCGACGTTTCTTGCTTCTCAGGCATCTGTCTGATGATTCCACAGTTCTTTTGGATACATTGGGCTTTCCTTGCCCGTTCTGCTTTCTTCTCTTGGTACGCTTGTAAGTCCGTTCGTCGCTCTGGTCACCTGCATCGTGAGACTTTCTTTTGAAGCCACCTTTTTTGTTCTTATTTCTACTTCGTTGAGGGGAAGCTTTCTTTTTCTGACTTTTCGATGCCGTTGTAGCTGGTTCCTGCTGTATTCGCTGAAGTACATCTTCCTGGCTAGTCGATTGCCTCGGATCCTGAAACAAATCTTTAAGTATTGGCATTTTATTTCTATTATAGTAGGGCTTGATTTGATCCACATTCGCTTTCACTGTATGACCATCATTTCTTTTTAATATAGCCACTGCCCCGTAATTTGTTCAATTGTGAACGGGCCTTCAAAACGCGGAAAGAATTTCCCCACCTTTTCTTCCGGGGCATTTGACAAGTTATGCCTCATTTTCAAAACTTCCTCTCCCACATTGTACTTGACCCCTCTTCTTTTTAGGTCATAATATAATTTTTGTTTTCTGTGGGCCGTTTCTATATTTCCCGTTGCTTCCCGTATCAACTTTTGTATATCACTCATTTTAAATTCTTCTGCCCAGGGGGGTCAGTATTTTCCTGGCTAAGAACAGTTCAGCGGGTGTTTTTTGTGTAGTATCGTGTTTGGCGGTCTTAAGGGCAAATATTTATATGGCTATCCCAGGTAGAGTGATAGTTTTTCACATAACGTCGAATTATTTTCACTACATTTCTATTCACCCGTTCCGCTATGTTTGACTGCGGACGATACGGGACCATCTTTAGATGACGTATGCCCAGTTTTGCACACATTTCCTCAAACATTTTACTAACAAACTGAGGACCATTATCGGAAATAACTTTTAGGGGCGCCCCGTATTTTAAAATATACTTATTTAGAATTGAATCTAATACAATTTTTGCAGACGCGCGTTTTAACGGAATTAACTCTAACCATTTGCTAAAATGATCCACTATAACTAAAAGATATCGGCTTTTGTTAACTTTACTTCGAGGGTACGGTCCAAGTAAATCGATGCCTATTATTTGATTTGGGAATTCTGATTTAATACTATTTAGGAACCCGGCCGGGCGGAAATTAACATAATTATTTAATTGACATGTTGGGCACGACTGGACATACGCCCTAGTAAACTTTTGCAGTTCTGGAAAGAAAACTGCCTCGCGAACTCTCTGAACAGTTTTTCTTATACCTAAATGAGCCGAAATGGCACAATCATGCAACTCTTCTAATACATTCAATCTCATGCTAGCTGGGATAACCGGTCTACATTCATGATTCTCATTAGTCGTTTTCGTATAGAATAACAGTCCGTCAATTAATTCGTAATTTTCTGCCCTATTTCTTATCGGCACAATATCCGGATGATTGAAATTCTCAGGGTCGGCTAAATAATTGTATATATTTTTGAACTCCGAATCTTTTTTGAGTTCGTCTATTACTGTTTCACGAGAATCTTAATACTTTGGATGTTAGCATGGCTATCTTAATTACACTTCCATTTTCATCTAAGTTAATTCTGCTTAAAGCATCTGCCACAACATTTTCTTTTCCCGGCGTATGTTTAATTATTAGGTTATATTCCTGTAATTTGAGAGCCCACCTTATTAATCTGGGTGATAAATTTTTTCCAGAATAGAGTCTAGTGACCGCCGCGTGGTCGGTATATACAATTACTGGAGAACTTCCAAAGAACACACGAAATTTCTGTACTGATGATAACACTGCGAGAGTTTCTCTCTCTGTTGCGGAATAGTTTCTCTCTCTGTTGCGGAATAGTTTCTTTGGGTTTCATTAATTGTTCGGCTGAAAAAAGCCACGGGCTGACCATTTTGGGAAAGCACTGCACCAATCGCGAAATCTGAAGCGTCCGCTGAAATCTCTAATCCTTTATCCCCTTCTGGAAATTTTAAGACGGGAGCTTGAGTCAATGCGTCTTTCAGTTTTTGAAACGCCAAGTTGGCTTCTGCTGATCACGAAAACCTAGCTTTCTTTCTTTTCAACTTTAGCAGTGGCTCAGCTATTTTTGCAAAGTCTTTAATGAAAGCCCGGTAATATGAACACATCCCGAGAAACGACGATAATTTCTTCGCTGTTTTAGGAACAGGATAATTTCTAATGGCTACTATTTTTGACTGATCCGTTTCGATTCCCTTTTGGGAAATTTTAAATCCTAAATAACGTAACTCTTTTGCGGCAAATTTACATTTAGACGCATTTATCTTTAAACCAGCTTCGTTTAACAATGAAAATACTTTTCTTAAATCTTGTAAGTGTTGTTCTAGAGTACTACTCGTAATTATAATATCGTCTAAATATATGAAAGTGCTTTTACCAAGGACTGGTCTTAAGACGATGTCCATACATCTTTGGAACGTTGCCGGCGCGCCGGATAAACCGAACGGCATTCTAAGAAATGGGTATGTGCCAGATTTCGTTATGAACGCGGTTTTGTGTACGTCTTCGGGTTTTACCCCAATTTGAAAATAGCCACTCGTAAGATCTAATGTAGTCATGTATTTTGTAGACGAAATATTTCGAATAATTTCTTCAATTATCGGCAACGGATATACAGGATATTTTGTAACTGAATTTAACTTGCGATAATCTATAGCAAAACGCCACCGCTTCGGGTGCGTAATCGGGTAATCATTATTCTTTTTACATGAAACCACCGGACTTGCATATGCACTCGAAATAGGAGTTATTATTTTATTTTTTAACATTTCCTCAATATGATATTCAATTATTTCTTCCTTGACCCTATCATATCTATATGGCTTTTGCCTAACTGCTGAGCGTCCCCCGTGTCAATGTCGTGGTTCACCACCTGTGTAAAACCCGGTACATCACGAAATAAATTCGCAAAGTGACTTACCAGTCCTTGGATTTTCTCTTTTTCTTCTGCTGGTAAATGTTCCAAGTCCAGCTGCGGGGGCTTATCATTCTTCATTTCGATTTGCTTCATATTTAATTTCAACTCTCCCTCTTTAAAACCAATTTTTGCTTCTGCCAAACTAAAAAAGTCCACACCTAAAATAATACAAGTTTGCAGGTTACGCACAATATAAAACAGGATTCTTATCTGTTCGTTGTTGATAGGCACGAACAACGGTACTTTTCCTAAACAGCTACATTTTTCTCCTTGGGCCGCTATGACATCCGTGTCTCTTGCACTAAAAATTCTGTAACGTCGAAAGTGCTTTTTAAAGAATCTTTCCGATACGAAGCTGCTTTGGGCTCCTGTATCCAAGAGGGCTGTCGCCGGTATGTTGTTGATTAGAACTTCAATCTTCGGCAAACTCAAATTCTTAACGACCACGGTGTTTAAATTGATTTTGGAAGGGTTTTGCGCTGCTTCGGACTTCTTCACCTTCCTCGAAGAAATCCCTCTTAGTTTAAATTCTTTTTCTTCTGGTTGCCCTCGGAATCTTTGCTTGTTCTTCTATTAAATTCCCTTCGTTCGCCGCTCGCTTTAGGAGACACATCTTTCTTCGGCCATTGCTTCGCCTTATTCCCGTAACTTTGATTTTGCTTTTGCTGCGGTCTTGGCGAACTCCACTGACTTCTTCGCTCAAATTGGCGTCGTCGTTCGTTGTCGGCTGTTCTTCGGCTTTCAAATTGTACCGCGAGCTCAAATAATCTGTCTAATGTTGTTGGATTTCTTAGTTCGATGAAATCTTGAACTTGGGGCAGTAGCCTAGGAAGTATAACTTGAATAATTTCAGGATCCGGGCGACTTCCATACAAAAGCTTGAAAACTTGAATTTTCCTCAAAATAAAATTAGACAAATCTTCTATTCTTTCTTGGTATCGGCTAAACAGTTCAGCTTCCAATCTGGCTCGATCTCGCACCACGGGAAATGCTTTCACTAGAGAATTCTTGAAATTTTCATACGTGTATGTGGGGCTTCCTGGTTCCCCCAAGAGATTCTTTCCGATGCACTTGAACCAACTTAGCGCTTGGCCCTTCAAAGCGCTGGTAGCAAGAGCGACTTTCTGAAATTCGTGGACTGGATATAGCATGAAGTGGGAGTCTAGCTTTTCCAGGAAATTGATTACGGCTGTCTTGCCGTCAAAACTTGCCGCTGGCTTCATGGCTGCTCGCATGGTTTGTACGATGTAGCCGAATCCTTCTATGCCAGGAGGTGCTATCTCAGGATTCTGGACAGGTACAGCATGTATCTCAGGTTCGTTTTCTTGTTGTTGAGGCCATCCTCTTCTTTTGGATCGGGCGCCACTATCAGGACTTAGTGTTCTGTGCATCATTTTTGGAAACATAAATACAGTCTGTAATCGGATTCTTATCCTCAAGTTCTAAGTCCTGAACTGGAACAGGGAGCGGAAGGTACGCTATGTTCTGATGTAACTGCTGGGCTGGATAATAACTGCACGTGAAGGTATTTGAAATCCTCTTTTATCAAAGCACTATTAAGTTACAAACTTCCCAATTCGGGAGAGATACAGAAAGTAAAAGACCACACTTGGGTCGAACTTAACAATCAAATAAATTTAAATACTAAACCTAAAATAGAAATTAAAGCAAACTTTGCCTCGCAGAGCAATTCGCGGAAGTTGGCCTCTACCCAAAAGGGTGCGTAGCAAGATATACTAAATACTAACGCACTTCAAATTGTTTTACAATGCAATCACGTAGTAAGCACTATGGCTTATAAATGTAAACTGCTAGCTGGTCAGGCGAACGTTGAGCGGCGTGACCGTGATCTAAGCTCTCACACACCGAGAGGTTTCTACCTCTGGCTTAAATAGTACTTGGCTGTACTTCAAAATTAGCATAAGCTGAAAACGCGCTTCTTCTGACAGGAAGTTGAAACAGAGAGGAGATAGAAAAGATTTAAATTGAAATAAAACTTGGTTAGTTTAACTAAAACCTTACAAACGTTTTGTGATGTCACTAAAATAATGATAATTAATGTAGATTAAAATTACGTTTCCTAGAAAAGAAACGTTAAAGCAAAATATTTTTTGTCCTCTTTTGCTCAGGTTTTAAAATGTCTTTAGCCTTTATTATGGCGATTTTTGAATATTTTGATCCTGAATATTGTGGTTTAGTATTGTTCTGTTTCAAAATATTTACCGTATTTACTCATGAATTTAATCCTTTTACTTTTATTCTCGAATATCTCTAAATTTCAGGAAAAAGTTTAAGAAACAGAAATTGTAGTTCTTAAAGAGAATATTATTTTATTATCAAGTTTTCAGAGTCTTCTTGTCCCCCAAACGAAAGGGAAGTAAAAGCCCGTTAATGATATATTAGCGCGGGTTTGTTTCCAATATAGTAGATGCAGGCCAAATTTAAAATCGCTGAGTTACATGTAACTATTATAAACTATTATAATTAGCGGTGTTTATGCATTTAGACAGACGATAATTACCTAAGTGTTTTCTTTGGTATTTAAGTGGTAAAATTGTTTTATGTAGTTTGATAATTAAGCTCCTTACTCTCCTTTTGCAATTTCACTTTAGAACGAAATCATAGCAAAAAAAGAGGGATCATATTTTCGAGTAAATACCGGTATTATTTGCTGTCGATGTTTCTATTTCCAAAAATCAAAGAAGCTACTTAAAACAGACTGAAACAATTTTTTTTTCAAATGCAGGAGGCACAAACTGAAAAATTATAATTAATAAATTTGATGAGAAGAATGAATATGTAACTAGAGTACCTTTGATACTGAATTTGATCAACATGTATATAAAGAATTATTTTAAAATATTTGATAAAAATAAAATTATATTAAAGAATTTTATTAATTTTCCTATATCAATGAATATTGTTATTTGTTAGTAAAGTTTTATTCTATATTTAATGTAAGGTTTGAACATCAGTACACTAGAATTCTTTTCGAAAGAAAATTATTTTTTGATAAATCTATTATAATACTAATTATACTATAACAAAACTGGTTAATAGAAAAGTAATACATGTTTTAACAACAGAATGGTTGCTTGCCGTTTCTTCATAAATGAGAAACAAGTTCAAGAGTGGAGAAAGCAGGCTGAAAATTTCACCAACAAGAAAGTAAAACATGTGACAGAAAATTACAAGGAAAAAATTATATATGTCTTGTTCCATCTTTATCAATATCGTAAGTTCATATTTTTTCTTTGGAGAACAATCATTTATTGGTCATTACCTACATCAATATTATGACACAAAACCTTGTAGCACTAACACTATGTAATGTTAAAAATAAAGTCAAAAATACTGTTTTACATATAAACAAATTTAGAACGACTTCGACAAAGAATTAAAAAACAGCAAATGTTTTGCAATGAACATTTGTCGCAAAAGTAATTAGTAGCTTTTTGAAACGAGAACTGTAGTTTGCTACTTTTAAATTTATTCTTCTTTCAAGTCGTATGTAAAGAAGCTGTGGTTTGAAGTATTCCACTCTTTCAGAAGAGAAATATTCCTATTCTATAATTCGAAAATGTTGCGAAATGCGTAATGTTAAAATTTCGAAGTGCAAAATAAGCAACGTTATTAATCGGGAAGAGAAAAACCGTCAATTATTACTTCCATATTAAAAGAAAATGAATAACCGAAAAAGTTAAGCACTGTATCTAATGTTTTTAAAGTTAAATCGCTGGTAACGAAAAAATACGCAGATTCAGAAATCAATTGCAAAGTTCTTAAATACATCTGTAGCAACAATAAATAAAATAATAAACGAAGATTTACAAATTAAAAGCTAATAAACACGATGTTCACCAGCTTTCGCATAGGGATGGGCAGGAAAATTTGTAGAACCCTGTATGAAAACTATTTAGCAGAAGATAAATAGAAATACATTGTGATCCTTCATTAATCACGGATTTGCCAAAAGGACTGCGATGAAAAAAGGTCTTTTCGTTATTGAAGACGAAGAGAAAAGTATAGGAACCTGCTTTTGTTAGTGGAAACAAAGCTTCTGTAAGGGGTTTATGGTTGCAGCAGGATTCTTTTACACAACGGGAAATTAAAAATAAGAAGAGTGAAAAAATGCTAAAATCAACTCAACATACTATAAAGAGAAATTTTGCTTCCGATATTTGCAGAAGAAATTCTATTTCTTCACCCCTTTGAGAGAAATTTCATCAAGAAAAAGCAACAAGTCATACTTCGAAAAGTACCGCTGCATTCCTCTAAAAGACTGATATTGGTATTGCATATACCTTTTCAACGTATTCCTTTGAAGTCCCATAAAGTTTCACCTATGGGCTATTGTGCCTCTGGTCTCTTGAAAAGAGCTTTTTCTAAGCGCAAACTCACCACGATTGATGGATTCTGGAAAGTAGTGAAAGAGGAATGGAAATCGATATTCTAGAAAATTTTATGAGTTCTTTCTATTTGAGATTTTATGAGTGAAAATTTTATCAGTTTGTGTAAGTTCTTCATTCAATCTCTATGCAAACTTAGAGACCAGTAAAATGGCTATCAGATCGAATAAAAATATACGTTTTACATTTTAAACATTAATTAAATGGCACTGAAATTATTCTAAAAACGTGTATTCAAAAAATGTACATGTGTCAGTTTTTTTCTGTCGGATATGTGTCATTGTTCTTTGTAATATTAATTTTACGCTTCTTTTTTCTGAATTTTTCCTTTAAGTCTTTTAATCTTCAATCTTACAAAGTTGTCAGAAGATATGTTTTACATGCATAGCAATGGAGATACGATAATAGAAAAAATAATAAAATTAATTTTTTTCTTTCATATATATTTCTCTGAATATCTGGCATTCCGAGTGTAACCACGAGAACCTTTTCATTAACTAGAACTAATCCAAATATGCCAGAACATACATGAGCTTGAAATTTGGTGCTAGAAATAAATAAGAGTCGAGATGTGCACATAACGGGAAACAAAGGCTTTTAATGAGACTTTAATTTACATCCTTTTCTAGAATTTGTGGCCTTTCTATCAATAAGTAGGAAGATTTTCGATTAAATAATTATGAATATTTTGAAGATTGTTTAAGGAAGAGGAGAAGATTATTATCGCAAAGTGGCGTAAATGCAGAAACGGAAAAGTACGCAAAAATTTACGATAATAATAATCTTTAAGTAGGATAAATTCTTGTAGAAGGGAGGAAAGTTATGATAAATAAATGGGAAAGGAAGTTAATTACCACGCACAAGTGATTCAAAATTAAAGGAGTATTAGGATAATTTTTCAATTTTTCGAAACTGCTTTGGATTTATAAGAGTAATTGCTGCTTCAAGAGTTTCGATTAAGTAGAAACGGATGCAGCAGTGCGGAAGCGCTTGCTTTTAAGACTTTCGTTATGTCTTCATTTTGCGTTTATTAACGTACTATCTGTCGCCTGCACCTGATTCGCACCTAAATTACTAGGCTTGTTTCATCAGAAAACTTGAAATTTTATTGATATAAATAACAGCTCATGCAGCGAAATTAATATTTATGAACCATCCAAGAACAAAAAACATAAATATAAAAATATAAATTACTAAGAAGTTCATTTATTGGTTTTAAACGGCTCAATTTGTTAAGCGGTAACAAGTAATATTTGAAAGACGAAGACCCCGCCTTTCAGGAAGTTGCTTCTGAAAACGCTTTTATGTCAACTGACCTCGAAATAAATAGCATTTTGTACAGTCATTATATTTTTTTTGAAGCAGGGAGCATGAAAAATGGGAGCCGGGATTCGAACTCCGAACCTTCCGATGTTAGATGGACGGGATTCTAATTACACCCCGAAGTACGCTGCAAGGAGGAAGAAAATAGCATACATTCTCCTCCACTTAAAGGGCTACTACGGAGGCGGGGACCCAATCACTAAATCTTTGTGTTAAGGAATTACTGCTCACCCTATTTTTTTTAGTTCGGGTGCCATTTTAAAGTCATTATTAAGAATTTTTTGAAGCCACATAATATGAAGAGACCGCAATGCCCTAGCTCGGATTCGACCTCCGAACATTGCCATGCTAGTCAGACGTGTTTTCAATCACACTATGAAGGCACGTGTTAAGAAGGCAGAAAATATCTTGCAATTTCGTTTAAAATCTATGATTATCCCAAGGTATTTCTTTTGGCTCAGTCACATATTTTATTCAGCGTAAAATATCAACACTTTCAAAACTGAGAACTTATGATACTCTCAAAATTTTCTGAAAAGGGGCAGGAAAAATTAAAGGTCTCTTGTCTCATATATTAATAACCTCAGAGTTGTGCATAAATACACGATATCGTCCTGTAACGTGACCTAATGTCTCAAAACTGGAGACACTTCATTTTAGCGTCTGTATATTCATTTTAATGTCAGTGTATTTGAAGAATGAAACTGGCGGGGGAAGGGGCATACGCTGGCCACATTACATTTTTACTTTGTAGAAGCTAATTTCAACTTTATGGTGCACTACAGATGATTTTGTTCTCTCAAATCGGCAAATGGAGGTGGAAGATGCGAGTTATAGATCTTCTTTCAACAAGTAGGAACATCGTTTCACTTTGTGAATCGTGTGCAAGGCGATTTGAGTCGGTGATTTCCAGGTCGGTTGATTGGCAGAAACGTAACTCTCCCATGTGCAAGAAATCTTAATCTTAAGAGGTCTACTTCTGGGGATTAGGTAAAAATGAGATTTAGAGTGAAAGAATTTGTAATCTTAACCACTTCGAAGACAGAATCATACAAGTATTTGCAAGTATTTCTCAAAAATGAAATTTAGAAGGAAATAACTAATATAATCTTATTTAGCTTAAGAACAAAATTACACAAGTAACTGCAAGCATTTGTCGACAATGAGATTAGAGCGAAAGAACTGATAATCTTGACAACCTCAAGGATAGATCACACAAGTGACTGCAAGTGTTATGACAGGCATTCTTGCCACAGTATAGACCAAAACTGATTATCTATGGGACAAATCGTGCTGTTTATGGTGTATACACTAGTATTTTATTAATTTTATTTGTGATCGTGTATTTTCAATCCATTTCACATAGACACATTTTGCGTAACACATATTTAACGCAAATTTTAAGAAATCTGAAATCTGTTAAATCTCTAACAGAAATTTGCTGCAGAAACCTCTTATTTTTTTAATGCATGAAGCAAAAGCTATTGAAATATGTATCCTTAGAGAGATTTTTTGTTAACTGAGACAAATGTTAATTATAGTGAGTAAGGACATCTTTCATTTTGTAATGTTTCTAAATTCTTTGTCTGTGCTTAGTAGAAACCTTGTTGAATTACCTAGCGATTTGTAGCTGAGTCCAAGTGTGTAAATGAAAAGTCTAGAGAAGGTTTAAACTCACCCTTTATTTTGCCTAAACTATAAACACAGATGGCCCCTTTCTCGGGCTCACAGAAAAGCTTCCACTCGGGTTTGAAATCAAGATAAGTAAGAAACTAAGCTAATGCTAAGCTAAACTGAACTTAGCGGAAGTTGTACACAATTATCTAACGTAGTTTGACCTTAATTAAATTAACAGGCGAAAATCAGCAGGCACGTACAATACGGCCGAACGTAGTTAGCTTTAACCATTTGACTACTAACGAGGACATATCTGCCCCACTGAAAGTTTAAAAATCACTGCTAAGTTAGAAAATACTTAGAATCTCCTGAATATTGAGGATCATCTTGCAGTAGTTGGACAATCAAAACGCCGCTGCTCATTGTATACAAATGAACATAGGGAAAAGAATAAATATGAGTTGCCCAATGTGTAATGTTGGGTTATGCAAATAATGCTTTACCCTGTACCATACTATATAAAATGTATTTCATATGTTAAAGTTTTCCAGAATGAAAGGTGTGCTTTTTGTATGTCGATCGCTACGTATGGGACATATGTATCCTCCCATTAACTACGGCTGGGACATATGTGTCCAAATCTCAAAAGTTAAATTCGCCTTATTTATGACACATTTTGTTCACTTGGATAGAAAACGGGGTAAAAAATGTTTTCTTTTTAAATTCGTAGTCAAAAAGGTTAAACAACGTAGTAGCCTGACAGCAAACACGCGCCACAAAGGATTCTTAAACTCTTCTGCTGAAGTGATACTTTGATACTATTGTTATTATTCTGGCATGAGTGAATTCCGAATTGGGCCTGCTCTCTGAGAAAGTCCGCAAATAGTATTCTCCACATGAGGTATAAGCTGAGGTGGGAGAAACTTTGAAGCCGTTTGCTTCCTGCAAGAAAAGCGAAATCAAGATGGAACTGTAGAAGGGTCTGTGGTCAGGCAAGTGACCTAAAGCCTAAAGCACGACATAGCCTAAAGCAGTGAATCTAATGTCATGAGGAGTGCAGCTTGTCAACTACTGCACTAATTGAAGAGATATATGCACAGAATATACACAGAATATAAAACAAATACGGGGAATATATAGAAATTACTGTGTACATTATTTATATGGTGAATAAAAGTTCTTTAAAGAACTGCAATGAAATGGCTGTGAATTTTAAAGCTACTGGGAGTCGGAGATTGCCTGGCTGAGCGGTGGCATTGTAAAGTCCAGTATGTCAAAAATCACAATGAGGGAATAAATAGTCTTAAAATTGCATGATTTGTCCGAAGTCCAGAGAATAACCCCTTAAAAAGCTCGTAAAAATACACACAGTTCATCTTAAACCCTTTTGAGGTTAGTTGCTTTGCATACATTAATGAAAAATAGAGTTAAATGCGTAGGAGGCTAGATGAACACTCATTGGCTGGCCTGACTTATTCGTTGTAGGTGTGCGGCGAATGGGCGTAGAAATTTGTCTTTGGTCAGAATTTCGTAGGATAGCACATCAGCGAAATTCGCTGGGCTGTTTATCAAAGTACTTGCGAAGAAATTTTCATTGGTCCTTTTAATGAAATCTTGAATTGGTTCAAGGCCGAAATGAAGTCTTTTATTTCGGACCTAATATGGGACACTAGTGATTGTGCGAAGAAATGTATTATGCACAACCTGAATTTTCTTGATATCCCTATCTGTGGCATTGTCCCAGGTAGGCGAGGCATAGGTCAGAATCGGTCGGATGACCGAAAAATAAAGTCTTTTTTTCAGGTTCAGTAATAGATTATCACTCTTTAAAAGTGGAAAAATATTGAACGTGATCCTGTAGGCTTTCCTGCAGGTTTGGATTACGTGAGCTTTCCAGTTGATTTAACTTAACTCCTAAGTAACTGGTTTTCTTGACAAGCGAGACAGGAGATCCAAATAAAGTAACTTTTGTTTTGAGAATATCACGTCTTCGGTGTTTCCTGATGACCAAGATTTTCGATTTAGTTGGCTGGATACAAGTTTTCCAGCGGCTGCACCATTCTTCAATGGCCGGGATTATTTCCCGCATCTGCTGAAGTAAGCGAAACCTTCCTTTAAATACTCTTTCTACCTCATTTACGTGCAACGCGGTACAAAAACTTATTCTGGTAGGGAATAGTAGAAGGGAAATAAGAACAGGTAGTAAAGCTTGTTTAAAAATTAAAATAACCGTTAGAAACTTAAAATAACCTCTACAAGTTTGATAATTAGCATTTGAAAATTAAATGTTCAAATAGACATGCAACAAATCAAAGTCCACAAAAGCTTAATTCAGTTATTACACAGCCCGCGTCCTGGTAAATATTATCATTTAATGTAGCATAACGCCTTCATATTATATTTTAAATTAAAATTATAAACTGTTAAACAATCGGAGAGATTTAAAATTAATATAAATACTTGTTACTGTAACATTCTTTTATTCTTAATGTCTCTAATTGACGTTAACGTCTATCTGAAACTGCTAAGAAACTACTGCTAAGAAATAGAATATAAATGGAATTTCAGTTAAAGAATATAGCACGCATATTTTAACTGCGAAAATTTAATGATATTCCTATAGAACTATAGATGCAAAATTTAATTTAAATAAAAATAAAAAAATAATTACATTTCTTTAAAACTTTTCTTTAGCTTGTTTTGTTAAGTTTTATGTTTAGCCTGTTCATTTTTTTTACTATTTTCTAAGAATGTTTCTAAAATAGAATTAAAAAAGTTCTACTAAAATCCTAGTAAAAACATTTCTGTTCTACTGCTTCTTTTATATTTTGAGAAAAGGGAAAACATAGCGCATAACGAATGTAACCATTATGGGATTATTGCTACTTCATTACTATATGCCAGTCATTTATGCAAGGGTTGAAAATAACCAAGCGGTCATTCAAAATTATACGATAATAAAAATCCTTAATGTGGCTAAAAATGTCTTCTTTCACTCAGAAAAATCAGTCTTTGGGTTAAGGAACTAATATGAAGAGAATGCTTCAAACTTACTTTAGTTTTTATCTTTCTAGAAACAGACGGCAGAAGTAGATACTAATGTCAATTTAATTTCAGTCAAAGTAAAACAACTTAGATTTCACTTTTCGAAGATAATTAAACTGAAATTTGAGACGCGAAATTACTTGAGTATCGGCACTTTCGTTACGAAAACTTCAAGCAGTCACTTGATTCACCAGGAAATTTCTATTTACTAATGCTAAAGAATCGATATTATTGTTTAATTTATCATTTTCCACTGACAAATATTGATGGAAATTTAACGATTATCTTCATTTAAGCACTTTATGTGTTAAAATATTTGTATTCCATATTCATAGACAAAACATATTGAATTATCAGTCGCTTCCAGTGAGAAGTTTATTGTAACAGTAGTTAAACAAGCTCCATAAATGGTGAAACGACTTTAATTTCGGTGGATCTTAGAAATTCGTAATTTCTCGTTCGTTCTTGCTCGTGTTTGCCGTTTAAAACTTAACGTATCTTTAAATGTTATTCATTTTCATTTACGATTTTGCCATTTAAGTTTTTTCAGTTCATTAGTCTGTAAACTCTTTATCATTCGCTTTATATTACCTGCAGGATATATTTATTTGAATCTACCTTATTTTAAAGCAGTGTTTGGAGCTATGAAAATTTCTTTACATCTGCATAACGGTTCCCTGTCATAAAGGTTCTGATCCTTTATGCTAGTCGGCCACTCCCCTAAGAAAACGCCTTAAGGATTCTGTAAAGAAATCCAGTGTTACACTTGTTTAGAATCCACTAGAACTATAGCCCAATTTTCGGTAAACTATGTCCGAGATCCTCTATAGAATTCTATAAAACTTTAGATATAGATTCTATAGAGTTTTGTACAGAGATTCTTTAGAGAAATATATAGATATTTTATATAGATTTGCTCAAAGATATTTAAAAATTTGTCCAGAATTTCTAAATCTTCTACTTATAGAATCTTTTACAATGTATCTATAACCAAACCAAAGAATTCTACTGAAAATATCAAGTTCAGTTTACAGAAAATTAGGCTATAAATCTAAAATTTAAACAAGTTTCTTTGTTTTAATTTTCCCTTAAAGATCACATTAAATTTTAGAGCATTTAAAATTGTAAAATCAGCAAACATTTCTTTTGAGATTAAAAATACGGCACTGAATTTTCATTTTAAACAGAATTTTTAAATTTAAATTTTTAAATGATCTATGGTATGGGTCTCAATGACAACAAAATCCAGATCGGATGGATAAATTTTTTCTAATAATAATAATAATAAAAAAATTCAGTATCGTTTTGATAAAAAAGATATTTAAATGAAAATAAATGCCTTTTAAATAATAGTTTAGTTTAATTCAAATTTAGAAAATATTTTTCTTACCTGAAGTATATATACAGTAAACTGAAAGCATTAATTTAGGGAATTAAAATTTTATAATTATCAGAATGAAATTAATCTTTAACTTATTTTAAGACTTAAATTAATTTTACACTTTCACAATTGTATTCACGAGTTTCATAAGTTTCGCATTACATAAGCAACACTGCACAAAATACTGCTCAAAATATTACATAAATTTGGAAACTAAAAACAAACATTAAGCTAGAGGAAATGAAGAAAAATTTTCCATTTAAAAATGATTCAAGAGTTACGAATAAAAAGTACTTATTTCAGTTGTTGTCTATCCCACATAGTACATGAAAAAATAAAAATTTGCTTTGACTACAATTCGTAACATTTCCAAATTTCAATTATTTTGTGTTAAAAACACAATTTTCCCTTAGAGAAATAAGTATGAAACACAAATACAAAATAATAATGCGTAAAAGGGAAAATTTAAATCAAAATTATGAAAGGTTACAAAAATTTATAATCAATTGACAAGAACTGTCAAAGTCACTTCTCTCTGAAATAAGATGATGAAAATTTGGAGGCGATGTATTATTAATATTTTTCAGTGTTAGTTTCAAGATTTTCCTTTCATTGTCATATTTGGAACATAGAAGACGCACATGTTCAACATTTTCCTCGGCCACCGACGCTGCAGTAACAAAAAGTCTCTGGACCCAACTTAAAATCTGCTCAGATAACTTTTAAAAATTCCGTGCAAGAAATTGGGTCATTTTATAATTTTTAAAAAAATTAGGATTTGACAATCTCATTGTGAAGGAAGGAAAAAATCTCTTATATAAGTTCCCTTTATTTGAATTAATGTATTCTTGATTCCACGACTCCACCATACTATCATTCGTGATCTTCTTATATAAGGATTTATACGAAGTATAAAGCCCAAGCGCGAAATTGACAAGAATGTCTTTGCAAGAAAATCGACCGTTCATTCCCAACAACACCCGTATGTCCACGAACAATTGCAAAAAAAGCTGAAATGTTTTGATATTTTAGATTTTTCAGTTGTCTTTGAATATCGGTGATTATATTATTAGAAGAAGAAATGAGATACACAAATTATAAATGAGATAATCTTAAATAACACTATTTTGTTTAAACATCTATTTCATGGAGAAGTTTAAACACAAAAGTTCTGCGAAAAACCATGCATTCATCTCGAATTCTAAACTGAACGTGCTCGAATTCAAGACCATTTTTGATGACAACAAAAGCGAAACCAACATTGTCATCAATTTTATGCAATGAGTATAATAAGTTACAGGTAAATCCTCTGCGATTTTATTGTTAAATTGAATAACATAACAACATTTTCAAATTTTTATTGAAAGCTATTCTATAAAGGCTTTATAAAAGTTTTACGTGATTTCGTAAAGCAACATTTCTATAGAAATCCATTTTGTGAAAGCTTTATAAAATTTATTTAAAATTGTATTGAAAAGTATTCTTATAAATAATTACCTATGAAGTCCCAGAGAAATTTTTATAGAGATTTTTCAGTTTTTATAAAAATTGTTTTAAGGGACTATTAAAAAAGATAAAAAATTTTCTAAGAGTATCCAGGTATATAAGTGTCTGAACCTAAAATCAACTTACAATGACTAAAACGCATCTTTCAGAAAGCTACTATTAGCTATATGCAGGGTAGTCATAAAAATAAATTTCCCGATTTATAAACTCTTAGTGGCCTATCCGTTGAACCAATCGAAATGAAATTTCAGATATTGTTATTTGAAGGTACGCGCTCGTTTGAAACTATATAGTTGTCAGAGTTACAGTTACAGTGAAAACATTTCGAAATTTTGAATGGCTACACCCACCTTTTTCCCTCACAAATTAATCAGCGCATTGTAAAACCACGAATGGCGTTGGAACGATACATGCATAACGAAAATTATCGACGTAAAACCTCTGCGAAGAAAAGATTGTAAAGGACCAATGAAGACACGAGAATAAGGGAAAATTTTTTTTTCTAAATGTACAACGTTTAAAGATAAGAGTCATCTCCTGAAACTTTGCAGTTTCGTCGTCACCGTGATTCTTTTATCTCACTGTGATCGATTTCTGATTCTGAGCTTAACTGAAATCAAAGATGTACAATCTAAAACGTGTAAGTTTTGCCAGAACTAAATGATGCCACAAAACATGAAGTTATACTGATACCTCCTGAGATATTACTTTCGTAGTTGTTGTCAACAGTCTTCCGCATGCAATGCGATATTGCCTGCGAATGTAGGTACGTCGAAAACTAGTATTCCCAATAAATGTTTTTTTTTCCTGTACCCTTTCTTAAATTATCCCGGGTTCTTTACAATGCTCTTCTTTGCAAATGTTTAACGCTGGCAATATTCATCATACGTGTATCGTTGCAACATGTTTTATGATTCTTCAATGTGCTGGGTAACTGGGTAAATTCGAGCGGGAAAAAAGTGGCTGTTGCTATTCGAAAATTTTGAAATTTTTTCACTGTCACCGTAACTGAAAGAGCTCTGTTGTTTTAAATCCTCACGATTTCGAGCGAATGCATTCAAATAACAATACGTGAAATTTCATTTCGATTAGTTGAGCGGATAGGTTGCTAGGGGTTCATATATCGGGAAGTTTTTTTTTTTTATGATCACCCTATGCATGGGTACCGCTTTTCAGAAAGGATTTCAGTTCTCTGTTTATTGTTGTTGCCTTGAGTAATACTCCTAATGAAAACATAGTCTAGATCAGGTTCACAAACTCATCATGGCCGAGAGGAAGACAGTTCTGGTTTTTGCGCTTTCGGCACCTTACAAATGAGGTTATATATTATTGCTCATCTTCCTCCCATTTGTGACCGAGAACACTGCAACGATAGAGCTTACAAGAACTTCTTTTAGAAGCTCTATAGAAATTCCTACGGAATATTATAGGTAATCCTTTGGAAATGCTTCTCTAAAAAATTAAAAAAAAAACTATACAGCTTTCACAGAACAAAATTTTACATAGTGTTGCTCTGCAAAATCATACAGAAATTGTATAGAGTCTTTACAGAATAGTGTTCTGAAGAAATCTGCAATGTTTTAAAATAAATATTTGGTTTCTGGTGTACTAAATGGCACACAGAAAAGCAAAAATAAAGATTTTTTAATCATAAGTATTGAATCATATTTGAATGGAAATTTTTCCCTTTTCGTTTCTAGTTTTAACATTTGTAGTTTCTAAATTTCTGCAATAATTTATGTAATCTTTCGTATGGTACTGCTTATATTATATAAAATTAAAACTTGTAAATGAATAAAAACAATTTACATCATACAATTAGTTAAAATATTAATTTTGTGTTGTTCATTATAAAATCTTAATTACTGCTTTTAATTACTGTATTTATAATCTTGATCATAGAAATGTATTTTGATTTTAATTACATTTAATCGTTATTCACATTGCATTTGGTTTTTAAAACGAAAGGGATATCGGAATTTTATTTTAGGAAAAAAAATTAACATCTGTGCCGAAAGATTTTGTCTGCTCTCATATCATACGCCATTTCAAAAATTAGGTTAAAAATTCTATGCAAATTTGAAAATTTAGTTCCTTCTTTTTAATATCCAAAGCATATTTTGTTAATTTTACAATGTTTTCACACGCTCAGAAGCTTCTACAGGTTTTTTATAGAAAATTGAAGCAAGCTTTATAAGGTATTTCTTCCGCCTTCTTAGTAGGCCTTCGTGGTGTAATGGTCAGCACACTTGGCGCGTACTTGAGAGGTCCGAGGTTCTAGTCCCGGAGAGTTCATTGCTTATTTTCACGTTTCCTGCATCAAAAAACACCTGATGTCTCTACAGCTTTTTTAGAATTCCTTAGAATTATGGGCCACTTTTCTATGAACGGGATCTGATATTTTCACATTATATAAAATTTTATATATGGGAGCTTTTTAAAGTGTGGAAATGTTTATCGAATGGCTGCACAAATACGCGTAGAATATCTACAAATATCTGTACAGAATCTCTACACATAACTCTATTAGGAGCTGCATCTAAGATTTTACAGAATTATACAGATTTCTAGTTTAGTTTGTAGAAAACTTGGACATAGACCTAAAAGAATCTAAAGAAGCTTAACATAGGATTTTTTTAATAGAATTCTACAGATGTCTACATAACCAGTGTATTGAACTTGGCCTGCAGTCTGTAAATTTGACTAACAAAGCAGATGAAAATTCTACTTCCACTTTAAAGTCCTGGCACAGAGGCCGAATTTTTATAGATTATTTTTTACTCGTAAGAAACTGATTTTCATAAGGATGTGGGAACCTTTCTGCTTCAGTACCCTTTTGAAGGCATTTCGAGGCAACCCAGGTCTGTTATGAAACGGTCCGAAATTTTCATCAGTTGTTTTAACATTGTTTGACATCTTTAAATTGAGAGTCTTACAAAATACTTAAGCTTTTACTTTATACTGCTATGCCATCCAGTCAACTGAACTTTTTCGTGGATTTTACAAATGCAATGTTAATATGAGGCAGTCTGTTTTAGAATTTGCTCCAAAAAGACATCCTTTCCTGGCAGGTAGATATTTTAATTTGCTTTATCACAATCAACTAAACAAGGAACATCATCATTTATTTAATCTAGTAAATGTTACCTTTGTTCTAGAACTAAGAATTTTATTTTGTAAGCGTCCCAGCAGTTACCATCTTCCGTACTGTTGCTATCGGATGTGTTAATGTGAACGTAAGAGTTATTATATGAAAAATTCAGCTAGTTGGGAATTTGCATGATAGTAATAGTAGATGCTGTCGTAGTTGCGGTTGCTTAAAAAAGCGTATTAGGACATCTGCAGGCCACAAGGTAAACTTCCTAAGGCCATTAATAGCAGTTCTCTCAATGAAGCTTGTACAAGGATAAGTGTATAATTTTCCTAAACTCAAGTTTTACACTGGGCGAGTGTTCATACAAACTCTGCCTTGAATTTACAAGTTGCTGACTCTGTCTACAAAATCTGTTTTCCTTCTACAAAATATTGCCTGATCACTTAACTTTCCTATTATTGCCTGATCACTGAACTTTCCTATTATTGCCTGATCACTGAACTTGATCAAGCTTTACTTGTCGGCGATTTAAACCTTGGCCAGGATTCATCATTTCCAATGAAGATTCGAAGCATACTTCACGTGTTTCTGTAAGAGTTAAGACATGTTCTCATGTTTATCTTCCTTTTCTTTTTAGTATTGTGCAGTGCTTCTTTATGCTGTTACTTTAAAGTAACGTACATAAATCATCCTTTCTTTAATCGATTTAAAGGAGCTTAGCCATTTTGGGGATTGTCTCGAGATGAATTTCAATCATTAATTACTTATTTGACATTTAATTTAATTACGTAGATGAGTACCGAATTCATCTGGAAAGAATAACAACTTTTAGGGAAAAAAACCAGGAGAACAATTGTTTGGATTGATTTAGATAAGTCTGTAAGTTTGAGAAACAGCTTGGCGGAATCAGCCTTAGTAACGGTCCTTTAATTTTTTTTATCTTTTGTTTTTGATTTTAATTTATCGTTCAGTATTGATTAAAATTATTTTTTTGGTTCACACATTTTTGAAATGTGTTTAAAATTATTTTTATTTATTTATGGAATCTTAACGATTTTTTTTAAATGATCGCTATTTACCTTGCTTTATGTTGAATTCAATTACTTCTGCAGTTTTTGAAGTTTGATTTAACCTTACATAATATTTATTTTAAATTTTATTTAAACACAGTTGAGACTTTAAATGTTTTGAAATTTTTTTGCTTACACCATTTAATATTCAAAACAGAAATATAGAATCAAACGAAGAGCTTTCAAAGTTGAAATTCTTTTTGAGTTATGGTGAAAAAAATAAATCACAAATAAAAAAATCGGAAATACGGGAACTCGTTGTTGCTATTGACATTGTGTGATAGTATGCTTATTTTAAGAATAATACACCTGCCTTTCACTTTATGTGGAAAAAATATATTTATTGGGCTAAAAAATTTCTGTCACACTTTTCGTAACGAAATACAATAATAGAAGGATGAATATCACTCATTCTCCCTTAAAACCACTCACAGTTTCTGGTCTCAAACGATATGATGTTGGATATTTTCTCTGGCTAAAACTTCGCTGCGGGAAGTAATATCCGTATCCTTTTACCCTAGAGCGGCCATCATCTCACTGGAGGGTATTGTGCCTGCCAAATATGATGAATGGCTGTACCTCCTTTTTTATTATAACCCTTTTTTTCTGTCTTCCTGGTTCATTTTTAAGACGGCAAAAAGCAGGAGGGGAAAAATTATCATCTCACCCACCCCCTGGAGGTTCTTCATAAAACTAACCATGCGTTAAATTTCCCTTTTTCACTCGACAATCGATAAAATTCTCTTGACTAGGGGGGATAAATGACTTTGTTTTTGGGGTGGAAAGAGGGATGTCACGGGCATCTGAAGAGAGACCATTAACTGATTGCTTATGAAGTATTACGATATTATAGATAAAATGATATTAGCTTTTTTTATCTAGCAAACGGTATCGGCATTAGAAACATCCATATCGGAGGCTTTCAAAACATTTTGGGACATTAGGTTGCGGTTATGCTACGTTACGCCACGTGTGTCCTTCATGCGATGCTAGTGGTGCCATTGCGTGAAAAGATAATCCTAATAACTGTACAATTAAAGGCATTTTGTATGATAATGTTATGTTTGTTTATTATGCATTTCGTTTAATTCAGAAATTTCGGCGTTTCTGAATTTTGAATTGTTATTTTTTTTTATAAATATTTATTTGTGTATAATATTTTAGATAGCTTAATTATGAGCCGACTGATATTCGAATTGCAATTCTAGCTCAGGTAGAACCAAATATATGTGCAGAAAGCATTCCACTGAGTTGGAGCGACACATCTGGTTCCAAACTGACGATATTTGGCTATTTCTTGCCGATTGTTTGATTTTCTCGTGGTTTTAAGATAACGCATATTCGAAACCCCAGGAGCAATTTTCCTCATATGCTTACCCTTCTTCTTAAACAACCGTATAAATAGAATATAAGCGGACAACAGTTAGATAGTTGAGATATCTGCGACTGTTATACTAAACAGCATCTTGCTTGGAGATTGCTGTATTTGGCTGTATGAGTAGTTTTGATGATCTACTATATTCCATCTTATCAAGGAGAATTTAGTCTATTTTTGCGTTTTCAGTTCAGGTGTTTTATAGCAATCTCTCTTGCTGTAGAAGCTATGATTTTTCTTGTTATAATTCCTCTTCATTTGGCCTAATTATTCAAGAAGAACTTTACAAACTCTTAGTTCTCAACAATGCATTTAATTCGTAATATGATATTTTAATCCAAGTGGTAATTTTCGTAAACATGGTAGCACTTTTATACCTGAGGTACATTATTTAAATTAGTGAAAGTTAACTCAGTAACTAGAATAATTTTTTAAGTAACTGAACTACTTTCAGTCAAAGTTGGAAAGGTTTCCAGTCAAAATGGTAGATACAATAAGCGCCTCCTTGCGTAAAGAGAAATTAAAAAAAAACATTTTGAAGGAAAAAGGAATACACGTATTTAGATACGAACATAGAAAATTTCATAAGACTCTGGCCAGATGATATGAAATAAAATTACGCATACTATCTGTTGATGAAAAATTGAATGAGAAGTCCTTTATTGAAATGAAGAGGTTAACAAGAACGATTTACAGATACACCTGAAATTCTTCAGAGAATACTCAAACAGGTATTGAAAAATCGTTCACTACATTCTATTTGCTAAAATGAAATTTTCGACATTAGCATAATTGTTTCAACCTTTTGTGTCGTTTTGTAGTGTGACAATTATATTATGTTATGTAATCGTACTTTTAGGCACACACACAAAACAAAAAAAGTCCAGTCACGGATGTTGTTTCCTGTTGACATACAGTTTGATTATAATTGGTAGCCAATCAATAAATCCCAGATGTTGTAATTTTAGGCATACGTTTAAGTTAGAATTTAAATGAAGCACACTTGTGTCTATCAAGGTGGCCGGTTAGGTGACCTGCTGATTGATGGTTCTGAGAAGAATTAGTAAGAAATAGATGTGGTAGGTGCTTGAGGTATTAAACTTGATAAACTACTAAAATTAAATGAAACCACAAAGCACATTTGATCATAATGGAAGGACTCTAGCGACCATAGTGTACGGTTTATGTTAATTAACCCACTTTCTTATGATTTAGATCTGTATTGTCACTTCTTCTTTATTGGTTCTCAGCTCTCACTAGGATGCAAATGAGTAAGCTGTTCTCAAAAGTCTTGGAGATGGAGATTTTGGCAGCGACGCCCGCAGTTTGTACTTTCCCTCACCGAGCTCTGCAAAGTTAGTATTCTGTCATTAGCCTATTTGCTAACCGAAGTTAAATCACGCAAAGTTTGAGGCAATGCTTTATTAGGCCAGTTATTGTGGTCTCTAGCTATGAATCTACTTCAATTTGTAAATTTAATTTCCTGTTATTTAATGTTCGTCAGTTTGATTTGTATGAACAAATAGAAATTTTGATAAGTTTTAAATCAAACGATTATTTTAAAACCTTTTTCCTTGTTGTACTTTTACAGACAGACAGAGCAATAACTTTCTTGTCAGTTTAAGTTTTAAGACCTTATCGTTAAGTTTAGTTTAAGTTTTAAGGCCTTATAGTTAGATTTACTCAAGGTAGTACTCTAAAAATGTAATTATCATTTAAATTTACCTCGTTCAGCTGTATGATTCTATTCTAGACAGCATGGTTGCAAAAGCAAACGTATATCATAACAGCTCAGGCAAGTATAATACATCTATAGATACCCAGAAATATACGTTTATTTTCGTAACTACGCACTGGACTAAGAATCCAGGTCGTTGGTTTTATATGTATTCAAAGTCCTCCTGCATACAAAACAAAGAATTTTGGGAAAAACTTGGGAATCTGTTCCCAAGCCAGACTGTTGAAAGGAAAACTGTATTAATAGGTAAATAAAATACACATGAGAATTTAGAAACTGTAAAAAACCTTTATTTTGGCATAACACTCGAAATAATTTTTATATTTATGTGTAAGAAGTTCACTTCGATTATTAAAACTTTGCTTTGTCAACAGCCTTCATAAAACTGTAACTTTAACTGCTTCTTCTAGAGAGGGAGATTCAAAATTGCATTCTAAAACTTCTATTTCTCCTTCTGCATTGGCGAGGTGGAAGCTGTCCCTCTTTCGCAGGAGGCTGAAAATACGAGAAAATTACATTAAATTACATATGGGTGAAAAAAATATGTATATTCCAATTTATGATGAATTATAAAAATAAGTTCGTAATTAAGGTTAGTCGTGTTATATATGATTTGGATAAGTCAATATAACAGTTAGGAGGAATTAAATCATCGATTCTACATTAAGTATAGATAGCATATCGTTAAAACATCTTTTTAATTATTAAAACAATATTTCAGATGTTCATAAATTTACTTATCATTTGGATACACAGCATGGCGTTTGCTGTAACTACGAACTTTAAATAACAACAAAAGGATTGTGAGCACTTGCAGTAATTTTATATAAATGCGAAATAACAGTATGCACCAAGGCATTTTGGTGCTATGTGTATGGCGGATAATACAGGCAGCAACAAATCATGAAAATAACATCTTTTATATGTTCTTCTCATGAGTGGAATGCATTGTTCGAAGCGATGCTGATAGGTTTCCATACATCTCAAGATAACCTGTGGTATAGCATGTACCATGCACTTCGCTGGTGATGACAGTGTTGAATTCGTCAGTAATCCGCAAACGATGGATTAAGATTCTCTTTTTTAAGCAACCCAGAGGAAGTAGAACAAAGCATTCAAATCTAAAAGAGAGATGGTTAAGTTATATTCCCAACCCAAAATCAAATAATTTGCAAATACTTACAGGAAGACAGCCCGTCTTGTGTTTGCTGTTGCGCCGTCTGTTGGAATCACATTGAATCCATCAACTATCCTACCCACAATTCTGATAATCTTCATTATTCCACAGCAATACTCACCCGGACAAATCCTATTTTAATGAAGTCTTTCATCACTGAAATCCACAACTGCACGTGCTAACGATTTATGACATATTAATTTCCTGACTAATGCAAGTGCGTCACACATGCATTCTGGCAACGATTCCTGTTAAACTGGTGATTAGACTATATGCGCCACCTTGTATTATTAGCTATATGTGTATAAACCCTATCACAAGGCAGTGTCAGTGTGTTAAATTTAAAATTAAATCGAAGCAAATCGGTGCTTCTGAAAGTGTTGACAACTGGTGATCTACTGGTTGAGGGTCGCTTGGAGGTCAATTCATAGGTAGTAGGCCGGCGGAATGAATTTAAACGCATAGCTACTATGAAATCGATGCACAAAGTGTTCCTGGGTATCCATTATGCACACCAGCGACATACAGATTGAGGGTCACTTAATGTCACTCCGTAACTCGCCAGTATGGGACAGTGGAGTAAATTTAAAGCTATTTTAAAAAATAAAATTGAATAGTTTAAGAGTTTTAAGTTACCGATTTCCACTGAAGTTGTTTGTCGCTGGTGACCTGCAGGGAAATCACCAATGACGTTTAATCACAGGCGGTCAGTTAAATGATGTGGGGCGGCGCAGTTAATTTAGATTAAATCAATCAAATCATATGAAAAGAAAAGCTACCATTGACCAAAATCGAACTATTCCAGTGACCATCAATCTTATGGTTATCATTGACGTCAGTGCTTCTGGATTGTGGTGACTCACTGGTTTGCCAGTATAGAGTATTCCCCAGTATAGAACAGTACAGTGCTGTTGCTGTGCCAAAGATAACGTAACGTATTAAACACTCAAAAAAGTTTAGAAAGACATTTATAACATAGCTAAATTACCGAAGATAAATATAAAGTGTAATGTATTATGGGTAATGTATTAGCTTAAGTAAAACAAGTAAAACGTTTCTGTTCTGAAGAAGGCAATGTATGGTTTTAGAATCCTCACTTATTCATTCTTCACTTCACTTCACTTTGTCATATTAAAGAATAATATAAAAGTTAAAATTTGTTATTCAAATACAAAAACTTAAGTATAATGCCGTTTAAATATTATAAATTATAAATTGTGTGTATTGCGAGTTAATTGACTCGTAGATTGACATTTTGAGTTAAATGCATTTTAAGTCACTTTACTCAGATTTATTATTAAATAAAATGTGTAAAAAGCACTTTAAATTGCAAAGTTTAAGTTAAATGTGCTGTAAAAAGCACTTTTAAATTGCACAGTTTTAGTCAAATGAGCTAGAAGACGAAAAATGAGTTTCTAGCTATCATCTTGTTTGTAGTATATGCAGCTAAAAATCTTATGGTTCATATGAACATAAAAAACATATAAATGATATCATGGCATTAACAAAAATTCCTAAAACAATAGAAGTGATCATATAAGCATGTCGTATGCAAGAGTAATCACTTAGTATTAGCTTAAATTTTTATTTGATAATTTTGTTTCAAATTCAGCCATTATTACAGCTGCTAATAGTCATAGTGCCCATAGGTATGTAGACTATGATACATAGTAACATAGTGATTATGTTAAGAGTTACAATATCACTTGAAATCTTAAATAATATTCACTAGTTGAGGCTTCTTTGACTAAGCAGCAGAGATGAGGAAAGTGGACTTTGAGAAAAATTTGAAGAAAGACATAATAGTTGGGAACATTAAATTTATTATTAGAACTATTTTTAAGGAGATCGCAGTTGCCAAAATCTCAGCTAAATTTGTCCTTTTTGACTTCAAATGCATCTTTAACGGAATATTTCAAAATTATTTGGACCGTTACATTGGATTAAGCTCTCATTCATTTATCATTCAAAGAGCCCATCAACAAATGACATGGCTCAGAACATAAGATCTTTAAAATATCTTCTAAGATGTTTGGTAAACATATCCAGCTTCCAGAACTGTGGCGTTGGGCTGATATATGATCTTTAATGAATTTAAAATTACAAACAACAACCAGCTGACAATTGCTTAACAAACTGAATGATTTGAGCTTACAAACAAAGTAGCTAAATTACAATTACAGTTTAAAGGATACTGATTCATTGTATTGAAAATTAACACAGAGCCTTAAATTATTAAGAAGAAACTTTCTGTTACTTCCCGACCACAACAACCACGAAGCTTTCAAGAGTTATCAAACGTATAAACAGAACAGAAAAATGAGAACTTTGGCCTTTCGCAGTCTCCCACAAGCTTCAGAATAACACATATAAATTTGGCTCAAGAGTCCGCAACGTTTACAGCTCTTTACCGCTGTCGGAACATCAGAAAAAGCAAATACATTACCAAAGTGATACCCTGTTGATGCACCTCAGTTTCAAATCCTTGTATGCACCCGAAAGGCAATCGGAAAGTTTGAAAAACGTTTTCTTCTCACAAGTGTAAAGGAAGACCTTCCGTAAGTATACAATATAGATCTTCCACAGATTGACTGACGTAGACGAAGCAGATCTTCCAGCGCAATTTTTTACGAAGCATCGTAACATTTGATGGGTTCGTACACAAATCATTAAATGCAGTTTTATTCCCAAAGCTGAGAATAGAAACCTTACTTTCAAACTAGTTATGAGAGAAACGCGTTTCTTAGAAAACTTTCTTATTGCGTTTCACTTAGTAGGTCTGGAATGGCCATTACTGAATGATCTTATGTTTAGCTGTAATTTGCACTAAGAGATGAGAACCAAAATATAATAATATGATGATATTCTAACTCGCATCAAATTAATGAATTAAGTGTTTTAAGGCAAAGTTCGAATTCCATATGTTTGATGTTCATTTTGGTTGTATGGAGAAAACAAAGCTATTATATTTTATACGAAACCGTACCTTTGAATGCTTATGTTAAAGTAGCTTTTCTATCTCAAATCGTAGTTTCTTCACAACTTGCGTTGCGTATCTGATTTGCATTATTTTTTGCAAAGGCATGCGTATAAGTTCATCACATTCTAAGTTCAGTTTTTTTTCAAATTACTATTCCAGGTTTCACTCCAATGTAAAGCTTTTATGTTACTGTAAAGATTACTATGTTTTGTTTTACTCTTAACTTCAATTAAGATGAAAATAATAACCAGAGGGAAAACATAATAAAAAACGAAATTGTATTTAGTTTAATCAATTATATTATTGAAAAATGAAATAAAAAATGTTTTTCTTAAACCTGACAACAACAGAAAATATAAGTCACTTAAAAATAATATGCATTTAATTATTAAGAATTTTTTCGTTTTTTGTTTTTCCTTTTTGTTAGTGGAATTCGATATTTTGCATAATGAAATTCAATCCATTGTTTGCCAGAGGAGTATAAAATTGGAAAACTCAAATGAACCGATATGAAATTTCGAATTTCGTCTTGCAGCATGTCTAATACCTAATATCTGAACGTGGTTGAAAAGTTTGAGTTTGAGTTATGTCAAACAGGACTGAGTCACACTGTTATATGTAAGCGTTTCAAACATTTACTTTATCGATTACTTTTACTGCATTTGAAATTAATGAAAGTTGATTTTTTCATATTCAAGCTGAGAAGCTATCTGAATGTTAAAGAAAAGAATTGCTGTTTCTTACAAATTGTGTTATTCTTTTTTAACTGAGCTAGAGGGTAGGCTCCTCAGCGCGTTGGGAGAATGTTTTATATGCTAACTTATAATATTTTTTTTTGGCACGAGTTTCGAATTCAACTCAAAATTTCAAAAAATGAAAAATGTTTTGAATTATTCGATAATAGACAAAAATCGACTTTTGGTACTGATTTCATATCAAACAGCTTAACATATTACGTGATAAAAAAGAGAAATTAGAAGCTCAAATAGCGCGTGTCTCTTATGCCGAGAATTTTCTGCTCGTTTAATCTAAATAATAAATTTGCATATCTCTTAGAGTGTAGATTAATTCAGTAACTATGTAAATTTATTATTATTTTAAATAACTAGTTATTTTATGATTTAAATCTTTATTGTCACTTCCCTTATTTCCCTACCAGAATGCAAATTACGTTCAAGACGAGGTTTTTCTGTTTATAAGATAGTCCGTGCTTTGGCTCTTGAGGTCACATTACTATTTTTCGCTACTGAGATAAGATTGTATTATTCAGGTTTGCATTAAAGTTGTCGAGTTAATAACAATTAAATTGTTACGCCGGTGAGAAGAGTTTGAGCCAACTTTGCTTTAAGTAAATTGCGTAGCCTTGGACTACTAAGTTCTGAATTTGACTGTTTCCTTAAATTACATTGCCACAATTGGTTGGCAGACTTGTTAAGCACGAGACATAAAGTTTATGTTAACTTTCTGATTTAATAAAAATGCTTTGAAAATTTATATCGCATAAGAAACAGTTTCCTGAATGTACACAGCAAGAGTAACAAAAACTTTTTATTTGTATTTAGAGAACACATTAAAATAAAAAAAAATGAAACTCTTCTTAATTTAGTTCAAACATTTCCTTATATTTATAAATTGTTTCATTATTTTTAAAACAATATAACATCTCGTTGCGAATCTTGAAAAACCTGTGAGAGACCGAGCGACAAAGTCCTGTTTCGATTCCATTCGGACAGGCTGGCCGCACAGACGTTTCCGTGATTTTTTACACGTGTGACGAGGATACGAGCCAGTTTTCCATAGAATGACCTGCACAAAGGCATCTATTCTCTTAGGCAGATATTTCTCATGTGCTTTACCGCAATCAAATAAATCGAACCAAAATGAATTTTGAAAATTTAGCTGCAGCTCTTGAATATTTTAAATTTTAACATGTGTCTGTTACTGATGGAAATCCCTCCCTTTCGCAGGTGGTCGACTGGCTGTGTGCTGGCTGGGATCTGTACCTAGACAGCCTCGGCAGCGGGGTATACGAATGCAAACCCGGTTCCTATCGCCAGAAAGGGCAACTTATGCTGTCTTGGATATTAGTGTCTTGGCCATCTGATTAACTGGCGCGACGGCCACGAGAACACGGAGTTGTCCTTTTTCGTATGCCCCGGTCGCGGTCTGTGTACGCCTGCGGTGAGACGGTTCAGCGATGCTAAATTTGGGAGAGTTCGTTTCGAGATTGTGGTCCCCAGTTCGCAGCAAAAAGGAATTTATTGTAGTCACTCGCAGAGGGGATTTTTAATTAGTTGCCACCTCCTGCCTAATAAGGAGGCGTTTTCGGCTAAGACCTGGTCAAATGTAGTTGCATTTAGTTGCAGGAAGGGCTTATACATTTAACTGATTGATTACGGATAAAAAGTTCGGTCACACCTATATTAGAATGTAATTAGAAGATTTTAAATTACAAAATTCTGTTTGCTTTTATTCATGTTTAAATCCGCACAACTTTAAGAACGGTAAAATTAATCAAAATAATACTTTAGTAATGAAGCTGGAGTATTGTGGACAGCAATAATAATTTTAGTTCTGAAATTCCTCATAACTATGCTTTACTTAAAAGGTTTCATCCACGATAGAAACATTCGATGAAACTGGTTTAAAATGTGCCAATAACTTTTGAACCATTACCTTCGAGTAACAATACTATTCCCTCGAAAAGCGAGATTATACCGTCAAGTGCTGTAAACTAATGGCATCCATGAATTCGGGCAATGCATTATTTTGTAATGGCTTATTAAAAATGTAAAACCGAGGGGAAGTTTTCTTGAAAGCGCGTTAGGGTTTTTCGCCCTACGCAATTAATTATACTCTAACGAGTTTTTAATGAACATTTGTTTTGTTATTTTACTTTGCTTTGCCACAGGGAGTTTCGACAGCGAATGGATGAATTTCCGCATTTCGGTAATTCTCTTTAGGCTGCTATTCTGAATTTCTATTCTCGTTTATGGATTCGAATTTTAAATACGCGAGGGAAATGAGAAATTAAATAGAGATTAGTTACACGGCTCTGTTTCGGTGCTTTCGCTGCATTTCCGGAGGCCAGAGCTTTGAAAATATGCTTTTCTTCTTCAAAATATTTTTATGCTCAGATACAAATAAAAATTTCCAGTTTTACTATCTAGAGATTAAGATTTTTGTCTGCTGAGTGACAGATGTATTTAAGCAATACAGATATAACACGAAACAGTAGGGACCTGGGCCTGTTCAGATTGTTCAAATTCCTATAGGAATTCAGATGTTCGATGATGATGTTAAACAGAGATGTTCGATGCTGGTGTTTTTGTGACAGGTTTCGCCAGTCTCATTTCAGTAGAACCTGACCGACATAACTGCATCGCCTATCCGCTTCTATACCTTCTCATTTCCCACTGTCAAAGGAAAGAATCGCAAGGCTGTGGATCGAGTCATCTTGGATGCTAGAATATCAATGTCATATCACTTGGATCAAAACGGCGAAAGCTTAGGCTCTGGAACATGTTGGCTGCTCTAATTGTTATGTAGAGATTCATGCTCCAAGGTTATTTCTAAATGTTGTGAGATTCCTATCAGGAGGGTCAAGAAATTAGGAGTATGAGAGGAGATGCAGGTGCCGGTAAAACTAAATAATTATATTATACATAAAGGAAACCTTTCCGTTTTTGCTTTTTGTGTCTATTGCAGAAAGAAAAAAGGATGTTTCTTCCCTTAATGAGAAGCGGTCCACGGAGGGCCAGCATCGGAATAACTTATCCATTGCATAATCCTTACTTGATAATTAAAATTTATATTTAAAATTGCTGAAGTGTATTTTCTTTTCATATGTTTACAATGTCCGCCGATTTACGATACATATCGATATTTTGGGTATCTTCTCTCGAAACAATTCACAAAAATCACCAACTTGTACCCAATAAGTAACATTTACGTTTTAATCATTAAAAAGAGTTAAATTTAACCAAGGTTGTTATGTTAATACATAAGTACTGTCATTATATGTGATTTTATTGTGAATTTACTGTGTTAATGTGGTACTTGGGATCTTATATAAAAAATTAATATTTTGTAGCGATGATTATGCATTTATCAGGCGACGACAATTTAGTTAAAGACTTTGAACTGTGTATCAATATCGAACTTGGGTTAATAATTTGCTGCTGTACTTATTTGTGAAAATGAATTTGAAAAAAGGATTAAAATTTAGTATGCTTAACAAATATTTGGTACGTGATGATTGGACTATCTGTATATAGTTTTGATATACAACTTAATCGCGCATGTGTTTATGTAATTCTAGCGGAGTGTTCATTTTGTTGCAATATAAAGTTCGGATACACTGCGGTTGTTATGGTACCGAAAACGTTTGCTGGTTGAAAGCCATATTTATTATTCAATTTTAGTGCACATACTGTCGAAGCAAGTATGATTCAATATCCAGCTTACTACTATCCAAAATTTCTAATGCTTCGGCAGTGAACAAGAGTCTGTCCACAAAACAGTCCACTTTCATACCACTTTCAAATCCATTTAAAGCTCTCTCCATTTTGATGTGTCTGCAGTTCTTTATACCTATGTCATGTGAAATCTGCAAATATTTAACTGCAGATGCTTGTGTATCATGCACCCTACTTTCTAGCAGTATGTTAAGTTGTCAGCTGACACGACACATTGACTTGATGGACAGCCATAAGTTAAGTGGCAAGAATATTTCCCACCATGGCATTGTCAATGGATGGTTGACTTGTGCTTTTTCCCTCGCATAAGTTAATATCTCTTCAAACTGTTTGATTCATCTTCCGATTATGTGATGCTGAGGTGTTTTTTTAGCAAATTTTGTCCGGAAATGACTCAGAATTATTGTTACAGGTCCTGTTTTTGCATATTCTAGCTCAGAATAAACTTCCTTTTACGCGTATGCCACCATTTTGAATGTTTGACTCTGGAGAATGTTTTGGGAAATGATGAATATTTCAAGTTGCCGAATGAAAAGTGGAAAACACAGAATACATATTATGATACTTGTATTTGTGAAATAAATTCATTGCAGAACACTAGGGTACCATTCATTTTCTTGTAGCGTTTCCTATATCCTTCTTGTACCATTCATTTTACACTATTAATTTTCTTGTACCATTCGTTTTGTACTATTAATTTTCTTGTATCATTCATTTTCAATTACCAGTATTAGAAACATGTTTCATAACTTATTTATTATTATTTTTGTTGAAACTTTCCTTAGAAATATCAGCCTAATGTACAAAAAACGTTAAGCGTATTTTAAATGTAATTACATACTTATAGTGAGTTTACATTAATTAATGTTATAAATATAATTTTTTTGCATTTCAAAACTTTTAAATAACAAACTCTTTTTTGAACTATTACGGTAATATGCAATCCTCATATTGCAGTTTGCTTGCTATGTCTCGATTTTCATTTATTTAATTTTTACTAAAGAAGATCCAACTGAAATAAAAGCATTAACACTTGGAAGGATATTTCTATAAATAAAAAAAAGTGCTGCTCTGTGCTGCGTACTATTAATTAGAATTTTGTTACGCATGTTAATTGCGTTTAAAATAAAAAAAATAATGAATAAAATATGACTTCGTATTCATTAACCTAATGAATACGATCCCTTTAATCTTATTAAGCATCTTTATCTTTCACTTTTTTCTCTCGTTACGACGCGAATAAATACATTTGATAGAACGATCCAGTTCTTTTCACCTCCGGGTTCGTCATTAGTATTCAAGTCATCTTCATTATTTGAAATCAAGAAAGGCGAGAAACATGAAGAAACATTGCAAAAAATACACACGTTCAACATAAATGAAATCTGATACTTTAATACATATTTGATGATATATTTTCATCGTTTGTGAGCTTTTGTTACGGCGTCTTTAAAAGTTTTTTCTTCTTGAAATGGTGAGTTGGCACGCGCATGATTTTCTCGTCACTGTAGTTATTGAAATAATCATATTCGGGTACTTACCCAAGTATGGGAGACTGTGATCTTTTTTCCATGCTTTTCAAAATTCCATTTTTGTGGTCTGACCTGAAAAAAGAAATTTATTTTTAATATCCACAGACGTTAAGAAAAGTGAGATAATTTTCTTCTGTCTGCTTAACAGATTAATAAATAGCCACTGAAATGCTTTGGCCTTTAAAAGGAAAAAAACGAAATAAAGTAATATGCTAGAAACAAATACAAATCTTTTACAAACTTGCTTTTAAACGTTAGAATCTGTCTTAAAGTGAAATAAATAAGTAGATAGGAACAAAGACTATAACTGTTTTAAAAACTTCTTTTTGAATATTAGAAGCGTTCTTAAAGCTACTCGAGTCATAAATTAATATAAACAATTTAAATCATTTTGCAAAGTTGTTTTTGAATGTTAAAGATGTCTTGAAGTCCAATCAATAATAAGTCTATAACAAAGACTATAGATGTTTTGAAAACTTGCTTTTGAACTTTTGTTATGTACTCGGAATCAAGTAATAGTAAACTAGTAATAAAGATTATAAATGTTTTGCCAATTAGCCACTTAATAACTAACCAATGATTTAAATTTCAACACATTTTTTTCTCACCCACCAATAAACAAAACCTCTTTTTTATCTGCTTCCCCTTGATATCCCGATTACATTACCAGCTGCTTTGTTCCGTTTCGTCATGTTTCTCTCCCCTTCGTCATAGAGTGCGTCATTGTAAGCTACAAGTAAGTTCTTCAAAATTTGTTAATTTGTCTTTCCGTTTGTGCTACTTGTTTCTCATTTAGTTGCAGCTGAAGAAGACAGTAGTGTTCAATTTCCAATAATGTTTCGTCTAAAATAAACTCTACCTCAATTAATACTTTTATTATACAATTTCCTAAATTTTTCTTGCCCTCAGAATCAGTTTCTTGCCCTTTATTATACAATTTCCTAAAGGTTTCTTGCCCCCAGAATTTTATAGCGTATTATTTTTCTCTACTTAAAAATTTTATGTTAAGTAAATTTTGAAACTTAATCGTCGCAAGCCAAATAAGTAATAAATTAGTAATAAAATTTTAAATTGTTTTTCAAAGCTATTTTTAAATGTCAAAGATATCTTGAAATCCAAAAAATAATAAGTTTATAACAAAGACCACATGTGTTTTGAAAACATCTTTTTGAACTTTTGAAATGTACTTGGAATCAAGTAAAAAATAAACTAGTTGTAAGATTACAATTGTTTGCAAAGTGGTTTTTGAAAATTAAAGTCGTGCTAAGCCAAACAAATAATAAATTAGTAACAAAGACAACAACTTGTAGAGTCACTAGGCATTTTTTTGAAGCAAGAGAGGTGAAAGCATGCAATTCCCTCTCCGAGACTCGAACGTTAGAACTCTCGAATATGCTTCCAATTACAACACGAAGACATGCGAAAAGGAGGGAGAAAGTACCTTATAAGCTGTTTCCCAAACTTGGTTTTGGACATCGGAGGAGTCTTTAAGGCCAAATCAATAGTAAACTATTAACAAAGATAACAATTGTTTTGCAGAACTTTGGAAACAACTTTAAAGGAAAGTAAATAATGAACCTGCATTAAAATGTTTTGCACATACGTTTTGAAAGGTTAGAAGCGTCTTTGAAGCCAAATAAATAGTGAACTAGCAATACAGATTGAAACTGTGTAGGAAATTTTTGTGGGTTAGAAAAACTTTTAAATCTATGTAAATAATAAACTAGTAACAAAGACTGTTTTGCAAAATTGTTTTTGAATGAAAAAAAGTCCTTAGAGCGTCATTTCAATATAATCTAGATCGTTACATTGCTTTATATGCCATGTGGGATACTTATTACGAGTTTTGGTAACTAATAACAATGTGTTAAGCATAATATTTTTAATTTATGTGCCACGCGCCCTCGCAATCTCAGAATTCTGCTCTCAGATTGCTGCCATTTGGCAAAGAAAAACATCTTTATTTTTCAAATTTAATCAATATGTATATTTTTTATCAATCTTTACATATAATTAGTCAAGTATTTTCATAGTTTGCTAGCGAAATTAAGCTTTTTCTATTGATATATCTACATTACATGTATATGTTGTTGTTCCTATATTATATGGAAGAATGGTTGCCACAGCCTACTCCAGAGAGAAGTTGGACTTCTACTTTCCACCCAAATTTGAATGACAGCATCTCGGGTGTAGTCAGGGTGCCCTCTCCAGTTCTCCTCTCCTCTCCCACCCTTTTTCCCAATCACACGAGAGGACTTTCGGCTCGCTGCATATTTAGAGTGCCCCCATACCGCACAGACACTATACAGTTACAAACATCCATGTCTTCTCCGGGATTTGAACCCGGGCCCTTCGGTACCGCAGTAGGCTTCCTTAAACACTATACCGTGTGGGGGACACATGTATATATGTTTTTGTGCTAATACGATGCTATAATAATTATATTAATGCAATAAATATTTTTACGCATTGATAAAATATTATATTCTAATGCAATGTTATATTCTAAAATCTACTCTAGAACTCTCTCTTCTTTATTGATGAACATACAGTATATGTATATATGCTTTACAATCGATACAATTCTGCGTCGATTCGTGAACTCCCTTAATTAAATAACAATTTGCTGATGTAACTTGAAATACGTTTAATTTGCGATATATCAGAGTAATAACTCTTAGAAAGTTCTGTGGCATTTTAGTAACGAATAGGGGTTGGGTTATTCAATTATGGCAAAGCACGCGAGGGCTATCTGCCTAGTGGGAGGGATGCCTTCGTGGAGGACTTTCTAAGGGAAACTGGCTCGTATACACGTTACACATGGGGAAAACCACGAAAACGCCCATGCAGCCAGTCCGTTCGCGGGATTCGAACCTCGGACCGAACTACCAGTGTTCAGCGTCTTTACCACTCGGCCGCTGGTGGGCCTAGTAACGAATAGAACAAGCTTCTATTTACATATATATGTTGGCTTTTAAAATTTGAAACGTCCTTAAATGAGCCTTTTCTAAATTTGCTTCCTAAATTTAATTTAATAATAGAAATTTTGTTATTAAATTAACACTATGGAGCTTTTCGCGACCATGTATCTACCACTAACGAACGTGCCTAGTGCTACAATAAACATAAAATATTATAAGTAGAAAAGAATGATACGCTATGAAATTCTGGGGCAAGAAACATTTAGGAAATTGTATTATAAAGGGCAAGAAACTGAAATTTTAATAATAAAGGGCAAGAAACTGATTCTGAGGGCAAGAAAAATTTAGGGAATTGTATAACAAAAAATATTAATTGAAAGACAAATTAACAAATTTTGAAGAACTTACTTGTAGTTAACAATGACGCACTCTATGACGAAGGGTAGAGAAACGTAACGAAACGGAACAAAGTAGCTGGTACTGTAAACGGGATGTCAAGGGAAAACAGATAAAAAACAGGTTTTGTTTATTGGTGTTTATTGGTATTTTATATTATTGGTGGGTGAGAAACAAAAGTGTTGAAATTTAAATCATTGGATAATGCTAACGCATGATTTTAATTGCTTTTTTTTCTTTGGAATATAAGATTCAAGTTCCTTGATATGAAATTTAAAAACGCGTTTCGTTTGTTAATGCACATCAAGTCTCATTCGATGAAATGCTATAAATTTCCCAACAATTAATATCAGGAACTAGGTCTTCAAGGACACAACTGGGTATTTTATTGGGCGAAAGATAACTTGAAAGTTTGTTAAATATGCTCACATTTAAGACAGGTAAATTAACAACCTTGTATTCGGCGTGATTTTGTAAAATCCCATTCGGTTTTGAGAGCAAAACGGGTCCCCCTTCATCAGGAGCAAAAAAATTCTGCAAAGGCGTGAAAGCGAATGTCGATCATATTTATACCCACAGGCGACCAGTGGAAGAGCCGATAGCGCCATCTATAGGAGAAATAGTAACGAAAAATGAAGGATTAAGTTAGTAGAATTTTGAAGGCGTTAGGCAAGACTAGGTTGGAATTGAAGTCATTGACTAAAAAGGATAAATTTTTGTGAATGTGAAAAGCTTCAACAAAATCCAATTCCCTAATACAACCAGCTTTCTGGATAATTTTAGCAGAACCAAAATCAAAACTGTGATTGAATTTCCAACTATGATTAGCTATTGAAGATGTGTTAATTTCGCCTTTTCGGACGTAAGATTCATGGTCTTTTATGCGAAACTTTAATGCTCTTTTCGTTTAGCCAATATAACTTAAGACACACTGACACGATATGCTATAAATTCCCCAAGAATTAAAGTCAGAAATAGAATCTTTAAGATCGAACCTCGGATTTTATTTATAGGCGAGAAAACAACTTGAAAATTAAACTTGTGTAAAATCTGTGCAATTTTGTAACTAATAGAAGGATGAAATGGAAGCACAACAAGGTTATTAATGTTATTTCTGACATCATAATGTGTTCTTAGATGGCACGATGAGAACTTTCGAACAGCTTTATCAATGACTACGGGAGAAAAATCCTCGGTTAAGGGCAACAGATCTTAAATAACTGAGTTCCTCAGCATGAAGAGATTGTGAGGAACAAACTTTGAGAGCTCGAAATACATAATAGTAAAAAGAAGCCCTTTGCTTAGCCGGGTGACATGACTTAGCATAGGGAGGTAAACAAACAGAAAAGGGTTTACAGTAAACATTTGTGGTGAAATTATCATCCATTGCGGATTATAAGAATATCAAGGAAAGGCAGTGTATTATCAGACTTAGTCTCAAAAGTGAACTGGATGGCTGGGTCAATCGAATTTATAACAGATAAAATCTGGGGTAAGTCTTCCTTATCACCATCAAAAAGAGCGAAAGTGTCGTCTACGTAGTGAATCCACAGACGAAAACATAGTTTTTCAAATAATTTGATCTCAAAATAGTGCATGTAAATGTCAGCAAGTACAGGACTGAGGGGATTACCGATAGCTAGTCCTTTAATTTGGTGATAATATTCATTTTGTAAAACAAAGTGAGTTTGACTCACAGAGACTTTACTGAGGGAAATTAACTCTTCAATTTCAATATGTGAGAAATGGAATTCTCGAAGTGTAGTTTCAAGGCATTTTTGTGCCCCTTCAACTGGAACGTTAGTAAGCAGCGATTTGACATCAAACGAAAGCATAATGGAGTGCAAAAGGGAAAATATCTTTAAGTTTATTGATGACTTCGGAAGAATTTCTTACGATGTGAATATTGTTGAAAAGTAAAGGAGAAAATATGGAAACTAAATATTTGGCCAAAGTGTAGGATGCCGTTCCTAAATTGGAAACTATAGGTTGAAAAGGAACTCCAATTTTGTGAACTTTGGGGAGAGCATAAAATCTAGCACAGTTAGCAATAGGTGGAATGAGTGATTTATTAAGCTGAGCCGAAAGTATATGAGAAGATTTAACAGCTGTTTTAACTTTTGTGAGGTCAGAGTGTCACATTTGTGAGGTGTTTTTAACCCACGTGGTTGTTGGATTTTCTTATTTCGGAAGTTGGTGAGTTTCTTCTTTTGTTTACATTTCTTTGTAAATCATTTAGTAATGTTATTGCAAATTATTTGGTTACATATTATTTTTATTGCTTCAGTAGTGTTTTAGTTTTTTTTGTATCGCTTTCTGTACTTGTTCCGTTTTTAACGAAAACGTTTTTTGTTTTCAATGGTCTTTTCCGATAATTTTAACTGTTTTACGCTTTTCCAGTTCTTCCTTTTCAATATTTTCTGTTCACGCTTTTGAAATGTCAACAGATAAGAATCGATTTTGTAAGTTACGCCTTAAGGATATGAAATTCTTGAACCATCTCTATTTCTTGCTCAAACGCAAACATCAGAATATCATTCCTAAATTTATACAAGTTAAATGTAGTCTCAAATCTTCTGTTCACATTTCGAAAATTATGCATAAATTCAAATTGTCACTACTTCGTGACACTATAAGAAACACGTGCAAACGTTTCGTTAAAATTGAACATGAATTATATCACCTTCATTTAAAAATTGCCCATTCCACTTTAAATATTTCCTTATTTGATCATAAATCTTGGTCTAGGACTGAAAATACGTGTCAACGCCATAAAAACATCCTTGTTTCTAAATCCCTAAAACTTAAGCCCCTTTCAGGTAGCCCCGCCCATCTTATGGATCTTCCCACTGTTAACACTAATCCCATTGCTAATATCCCGAAGGCGAATCTCTCAGAGGATCAAATGAATGTATTAAAATATAACTTTAATTTTTCTAAATCATTGAAACCTTCAGTTTCTTAAATCATTGCCCCTATTGAAAAAGCTTTTAAATTCTCTAAAATTTCAGAAACACAGAAAGATACAATTCGCCACTTAATTACCTATAATGTGAATTTTAACAATTCATTTGTTTCGAATCTCAACCAAAAAGAAAAGAAAGCCTTACCTGAAATTCATTCTAATCCTAATATTATAATTCGAAGGCTGATAAGGGTGGAAATATTGTGGTTGTGGACAAACACACATACATTAATGGGGTCACGAAACTGATAGGTGAAGGCCCATGCTGTTCGATCCCTAAAGATCCCTCAAATTCTGACCTCGCAAAAGTTAAAACAGCTGTTAAATCTTCTCATATACTTTCGACTCAGCTTAAGAAATCACTCATTTCACCTATTGCTAACTGTGCTAGATTTTATGCTCTCCCCAAGGTTCACAAAATTGGAATTCCTTTTCGACCTATAGTTTCCAATTTAGAAACGGCATCCTACCCTTTAGCCAAATATTTAGTTTCCGTATTTTCTCCTTTACTTTCTAACAATATCCACACCGTAAAAAATTCTTTCGAAGTCATCGATAAACTTAAAGATATTTCCCCTTTGCACACCATTACTGTTTTCGTTTGATGTTAAATCGCTGTTTACTAACGTTCCAGTTGAAGGGGTACTAAAATGCCTTGAAACTAGATCTAGAGAGTTCCATTTCTCACATACTAAAACTGAACAGTTAATTTTCCTCACTAAAGTCTCTGAATAAAACTCACTTTGTTTTCCATAATAAGTATTATCGCCAAATTGAAGGACTAGCCATGGGTAGTGTTGCGTCGCGAATTCTCTGTCGCAAAATTTAAGTGTTTTTAATCATTTAAGTGATCAATTATTTAAGTATTTTATTTGTATTTGTATTTGATTTTTTTTTAAATTTGAACTTTTGAAGAGCATACTGAATATATATATATATATTTGTAAAGAGTGTATTTAAAAGCTTTAAACAATTATTTTTCTTCAACTGTCAAATTTTCCAACGAAGAAAGGGAAGCGTCTTTTAACGGAAGTAACTTCTTTGGGAATAGCTTTAAGATAACAGTTGCAACTGAGGGCAATATATCGTTGTTTTCCTTGTCTTTTGTTACGAAGCAGTAAAATGGATATCGTAATTGGCTTTCTGTTTTTTTCGCTTGCACTTTAGCTTTGTATTTGTTGTCATGCTTATAACTTCGGAAGAAAGGAAAGGTTGTAAATTGGATCTTGAAAGGGCAGTTTTTGTTGTTTCTCCTTAGATTTTTCGCTTGTTAGCAAGGGCAATCGAATTTTTAGTCTCAGGTTTTCGCAAGTGTTAGAGTCATTTTCTACAGCTGGTCAACCGTCAGCTGTAGACAATGAGTTTATTTTGATTCGTTCGTGGGGTTTGAATTTGTTCGGCTAAATTAGGATTAAAGTCCCGGATTGGCAAGAATTTAATTTTATGTGTTAGGTTTAACCATTAATGTTTAATGGGAGGAGAAACCGAGTTTTCCTCGGCTGTTGCACGGGTTTTGAAGTCAGTTTTGGGAGTGAAGTTGAGTTTTGATACTATTAGAGAGAGAAATATTTCAAAGATAGAAAGGGCGTTCGCCGTGCGGCCGAGCTTCGCTTTTGCGGGCGGGCTCGAGCTTGCAGTCCGCGGACGGGCACACGCGGCTTTTAGCTGAAGAGATTTGCGTTGCTTTAAGAGCCAAGCATTAGCTCGAGGTTTAACTGGTTACTCCGGAGGTGTGAGGTGGTAACTACTGGATTTTTGATGAGAGTTCTACAGAGTTTACGGGCGACTGACCATGAGAGCTCAAGTTGTGGGTCGACAGAATGATTTTGTGTCAGAGCAGTCCTTGATTCATCTACTACAGCATATCCAATTTTTATCAACCATGATGTCATCCCTCTTCACCTTATTTGGGCAGTGTGGTAAATGATCCAGCGCGGACTTTCGTCGATTCATCTACAGCCTGGTTTCCTACTTATCAGCTATTATGTCATACTTGTTCACCGTATTGTGAGCTAAGTTCAAAGGACTTAATCTTCAGTTAATTATGAAGTGCTTAAGTTGTCTCGATTTTCAGCATCGTTTGATGGGCGTTTGTCGACCAACTGTGAGTCACTTAATATTTTTATTCGTAAGATTATAGTGTTTTTAAGTAGTGTAATTTAAACTAATCTTGCTTAATTTGGGGAGAAAGATAAAAATTTATTTGAAAATTAAAAAAAAAGAAAAAGGATTGTCTGTTCCTTAATTTAAAATTTAAAATTATTGTCTACAAACATATAATTCTTTAATTCGAATTCCTACATTAGCTTACGTGAGATCCATTTATAAGTAACTATGTTTACGTATAGAATAATCATAATAGTAATTTATTCTATTAAATTCTAAATATGTTTTGATAAACGACTTAAAAGAAATAATGTGGAATATTTTTTACTGTTGTATGTAAGGGTAATCTGGCCAGCTATCTTTAGGTTATCCAAGATATTAATAAATGTGTGTGATTTTATGTTATTACTTGTATTTGTGTTTTTTGTATTACGTAGTTGGTTTGTTCAGTCACTCCATTTGTTTGAGCCGTAAGGCCTTTCAGAAACATGAAGATTTTGCTTGGGATATTGTACAATGTTTATGCATTTAGGTTTTTCACAACGCGATCTAATATAAAATTATGTACTAATCACTTATTAATGATTCTTTGAATGCTTGTTTTAGGTGCCAGGAAAGTTAAAACTATTGCTTGATTTTTCGTAGTGGAACTGATTGATTGGTGTTTGAATATTTCTTCTCTGATGCTTATGAGATTTTGATTTAATGAATATGAACTTGTTATTCTTGACTTAATTTTGAAATGATTGAAACTTTAGAAATGTTTTAGTTGAGATAGTATTTTATTCTACCGAGTATCAGTGAAGATTTATTCCTTCTTGTGTTTTTTTTAGGTTAAGATTTATTAAGATGAATTTGCTTTGCTTTGTGAGTTAATTGATTTAAGAAATAGTTAATTTAATATTATTTTGAGTTAGTTCAATCAACCAGTTTCCTCCATTTCTAACTAATTGAGTTTTAGTAGTAATAAGTTATTTATTTTAGTTTGTCCGGCACCAAGAGTGAGGTCAGTTTTAAAAAGTTCAAAGATAGGTAAAAGTTAAAATTGTTAAATTTAAGCAAATCAACAGGTAGTCCTATACTTGCTGACATTTACATGCACTATTTTGAGGTCAATAACGGAATGAATGGAAAGAGCCATTATTTAATTCAATCACTTAAAAACAATAGGTACTTCTATTTTTATAGCGTACGAAGTGCCAATGTAAGGCAAACGTTCGTCAGCATGTAAGTGGACATACTCTGCAATCCCATGATGCGGAGAAGTCTATTATTGTAGTTAATATTTTGTAGTATTTTGTCCTGTAGAAGAGGATGTTTACTAGCTGTGAAACATGACCAACGATCTGGAGGGCTGGACAGGCGACATTATTTAACGGGGAAATTGATAAGCCGTAGATATTCTTTCAACAAGATGGAGAAAAACCTCATTTTGTGAAATATATGCGAGACGAATTAAATCGTTGATTTCTACGAGGCTAGATTGGCAGAAATGGATCTATTCCACATCCAAGAAATCAAGATTTGACCACACTAGACATTTTCTTCTGCAGGTTTGACAAAAATGAGATTTTGGTTGAAAAAATTAATAATTACTGCAAGGAGAAAATAACACAGGAAACAACAAGAAGTACACCAGACATTCTTGCAGAATATAGACTAAACTGAATATTGCTATGATAACTGTAGTACTGCTAATGTTGTACATATTGGAACTTATTAGTTTTTATTCGAATGAATTAAATAAATGAACTTTCAGTTCATTTCACATAACACATACTTGATAGAGATGTGATACAATAATCGCCATTCATTCTCAGGAATACCATATACAGTTCAGTTAAATTAAGATAACAGACCATCTAGATTCACTGTTTATCAATTTAATAACGCATAATTCAGTTCAAATGGAATTGAATTATAAAAAACAATTGTATTAGTAAATTCCTGTGTCAGCACACCAATGATAACTTTCCACTTACTTGCTAGGTCCGGACGTGCAGTAATCTTTCCACTTCCAGTATTTGCCGAACATTTCAGCGTCGTGAAGGGTAAGGAGATTTTTCAGGTACCTCGTTTCTGGCAACCCCAGGCAAAGTAGCGAGCTGGACAGTAATAAACATCCAAAAACGGTCATCGGCAGGAATGGATATTCTTCTCCCTGCGGGAAATGAAAATTCCAGAGTCTTACATAACTTTATATATTACCAGATATCACGTGATGTTCTAGTTCCAGATAATTTTCTGCGTTGTTAGCGAGGTCATAAAATTTGTTTTTTCCTTAACGTCACATTATAGCGGATCTATATTATGATCAGGGTTACGTTACGGGTTGTGTGCTTATAAGAAGAAAATAAATGTTATCGTTTCTAACATTATCACGCAGTTTTTTCATACATACATAAATGCGTACATATACGTGATGTAATAAAAAGAAAAATGGAAGAATTTGTACAGAAATATGTAATGGAAGTTATTAAATATATGTTTTATTAATTAAATAATGGGCAAATTACCTAACTGGAAAAGAAACAAGCCAGATCTATTAGTAAACCAGAAAAAAAGTATAGACTGGCACAGATTTTGCATAAAACTTCACGAGCTTCGAGATATAGGCTCTTTTTGTTTACCAGAAGAAAGGAATATTTGCAAAGGGGGGGGGAAGAAGCGAAGACAAAACTTATACAGAAAATAATGGGTGGAACAAAAAGAAAATGAACGTAGAGCTATACGTCGAGAAGAATATTAGTAAAATATTAATCTATCTTATTTCCTTCAGGTTTCATTATAATCTCCATTTCTTTGCATTTCATGGTTGTTTTCCTCAATAGAAAGCGTTAAGTTTGTTTTTGTCTTTTCTCCCCATGTATTTCTTTCCAGAACAAGGTACTGCTTGACGAGATTCAAATTTGCCGGTAAGCTAACTTACCAGAAGCAAGAATCATTTCAAAACAGCCGAGCGCTATGAATTTCGTAAAAGCGTAATCAATCAAGAAAGCTTAAGAAGCAAGAAACATCAAATGAACCCATCGTGAATTAAAACTTACATTTAGTTTTTGTCTTGAAGAGCAGTCCATGGATGTAATTTTGGTACACTTTAAGGTTGTAGGAAAAAGGCTTTCTGGGTTATCTTTGTATTCTGACGAAACACAGATTAAGCAAAATAGGAATCAAAGTAACAACAAATCAGCTCAAATTCAGCTTACCGCTTATTCTGGCATTTTCAAACAGTTCAACAAAAAGAATAAAAATTTAAACATTCATCCAGATTTGTTGCGATTATGATTTATCCATTGACACAGGAAACAAAGTCTTGCATCTCCAAACACAACCACAAAAAAGTAGTTAAAAGAATTAAATATTCATTCAAAATTCATTGTGATTGCTTCTTATTCGACGACATAGGAAGCATCGGGCTTCTGCAAATACAACCTTAATAAAAAGAAGCCGAAAAATTAAATATTCATTCAAAATTTGCTGTGATTTTTTTATCCAGTTACACAGGACACAAATTCTGGCTCCTTTAAAACAATTTTAATGAAAAGAAGCCATAATATTAATTTAGTGGTACAGGAAACAGATTTTGAATTCGCAAAAAGAAAGTACTTCGTATTTACGCTAGTCTTCTGCTAAAGGGTTGTCATAATAATATAACCTCGGAAATGAATTAAAGCTAAGCACATTTAGCATTTCATTGTTTATTTGGTAGTTTTAAGAAAACGCTTATCCTATTCGCCGTTTTTTCTATAAATACAGTTTTTGATCCTTCCACTTTTGCAAACCTTTTTTGCTTCCGTAGACGAGGAACCCATGCAAAAATCCCCTCAAAATCATACAGTTTTGCTCACGAAAATACGAGCCACTTTCCATTAGAATGTCTTCTACAATGGCATTCCTTTCCTTCGGCAGATAGGCACATTCAAATGACACATAATCTTTAAATAAAGGGAAAAATATACTAGATTGTATTTTAGAAGCATAGAGATAAAATATGCTAAGTGGTAACCGGAAGGTTTTTCAACAATTTAATGATCTGCAGTATTGTGACTTCAATACCACCAAGGATCTGACATTTCTTGCAGAAGTCTTTCAGTGTTTAGTCATCCTACTGTCTGGTACTAGCTAAAATCCTCCTGAAGAGTAGTTAGAAGACCAGATGGCATTTCTTGCAAATTCGAAAATATATACAGTTACACTGGATATTATACAAAGGAAATATTTTACATCATACATAATTACATAGCATAAAAATTCATGTTACGTAAGTCCATGAGTATAATCATGACATTAAGTACAGAATAATCATGATATATAAATCATAATATATCTATAATGCATTAGTTGGTGATATCCATGATAATCATCATACGAAAATTATAATCATGAGTCATAGAATAGGCTGATACATCTTAGAGCTCTATCTAAGGTTGACATTACATTGACTTTCCCTTCTATTAACTAAGACATATTGTACAACACAAAAGTTGATAATTTAATTTAGTTTCCTTTTAATTTCGCCACTTGGAATAAGTTTTGTCTGCTCATTGCGATCAATATTTTTCATTCGGAGACCGAGGATGATTATTGTATTTTAAACTGCAGCTGAATACGTAATGGTCTGGGTCACCGACCTTACTACACTAACAGTATTCTGAATCTCCTAGTTCACATCTTTTGAGATATTTTGGGAACGGCTGGTGACCAATAAAGAGCTATTATACGTTTTAAGTTCATAAGGCAAATTATTACAAAGCTATTATATGCTTCAAATTCATAAGGCATTTTGTCCTTCCTTTTCGCGTGCCTTCGTAGTGTAATTGAAAACACGTCCGAGGCATAATCTCGAGATCTGTAGTTCGAATCCGGTGAGGGCAATGCAGATTTTTCGATTTCCTTGCTTCGAAAAATTATAAAATGTCTTTAAAGTTGTGCCCGAACTTAAAAAGTGGTGGACGATAATTCGTCTCCACAAGGATTAGGCGATTTATCCCTTCATCCCCAGTCGCCTTTAAGAGAGGGAGTATATAAGGTATTTTCTCCCTCCTTTCGGCGTGCCTTCGTGGTATGATTGAAAGCACATTCGACGCATAATTTGGAGGTCCAGAGTTTGAATCCTGGCTAAGATACTGTGTAATTTTTCCGTTCCTTGCTTCAAAAAATCCTAATGACTCAGCAAGTTCACTTTTAGAAAAAATTTACGAGTTTGTCTTCCCCTTGATATGTTATTATTACATGCGACTTGACATTTTTGCATCATTTTATTTCTTGTTTTATTCTTTAACAAAGAAATAGGGACTTTTCCCTATTTTCCAATAAGTTTACATCATGCTATTTTAGATAGCTAATTTGCATTCTTCATTTTCTTTTATTCCTATGTGCTCTGGAATCCAGCATAGTACTGGACGCAATACTGTGACTGTCACAACTCAGTATGAATACGACCCCTTCGCTTGGAGTCCAAGTGAACGATCATCAGGTGATCGGGATGAATCGGAGTCGAGTTTGAGGTAAAAGTTTCTTTTCTTAAATAGGCTTAACGGCTTTTCGACCATCACATACGACACACCCGTCGAAGTGTCTGTACACTAGCGAAGGTGGATTGAATGTCACACGGAAGATGGAGATTAATTTTGCGAAGTAGTTCCGAAAAGAAAAACATTATTTGACGGTGAAGATCCTTTATTCGTATTAGCTACTATGTTTAATTAAAACAACATTCAGTGCGTTTACAGAAATTTAGGACAAAGTTAGTACAAAGGGAAAAATTGGAGACAACAGCATTATTACTTCATAACTTTCAATATACAATACTAGGAAATTTGCATGGTTCTGGTAAAGTTCCTACAATTATTTTATTTCTTCGAAGAACTGAAATTATGTTTAAATTTCTGGTTCTGATTTTCTGAGTCTCTTAAAATGCTTTTAAAAATAATGACATTTCCTAAGTCCTTTTTTTAGGGAAGAGAAAATAGTCAGCAGTTTCTGCTAAGATTAAAAACGTTGAAATTTAATCAAATCTTTAAAAATTAAGTAAAGTCAGTAAAATGTATTACATTAATCAAGAATTGGAAAATTAAGATGTAAAAAAGGATGTAAAAATGAAAAGTACAAACATTCTTGTAATTTATAATTGTACTTTTTATTGTTGCCCTTTTTTAATAAGTTTCAATGTATCAATTTCCTTCAATATATTAATTTCAGTAAGATGCTAGAAGTAACGTATTACATTTTTTGTTACGTCTAAGTTTTATGCAGTTTTACAAGTATATTTATATTTGTAATTACATTAATTTTAAGTCTGCCTTGGATAATTTAAAAAAAAATTGAATTAATAATACCGATTAGATCATTTTTTGCAACTGTTAAAAAATGTAAACACGTCTTCGGAATTTATTCCTTTACCTTATTTAGCTTTTTTCTGAGGTTTGTAACAAATTCTATTTAATTAATTTTTAGATTTTATACTTATTTTATTACTGTTTGTTACTTTAATTTGGACTTTCATCTTGTCAGGACTGAGTGTTCTGTGCGTAGTTTTGGCAAACATCTTGAAGTAACTCCTTAAAGTCTTAAAGTCCTGATCTGGAACAGGGAGCTGAAATCAGCTATGTTCTGGTGTAGATACTATGATATACGTGGTATAATAACTGCACTTGGAAGGGATTTAAAATCCTCTTTTATTAAATCAATATTATTTACAAATCACTTCCCAACTCGGGAGGGATACAGAAAGTAAAAGACCACACTTGGGCCTAAATTAACAATCAGATAAATTTAAACTAAAACTAAATAGAAATTTAATTGATCTTTGCTCACAGAGCTCTTCGCGGAGTTGGCCTCTAACTAAATGGTGCGTAGCAAGAATTACTAATACTAGCGCACTTGGATTTATTTCAATAAGCAATCACGTAGTAAGCACTATGGCTTAGAATTTATCTGCTAGCTGGTCAGGCGAACGTCGAACAGAATGACCGTGATCTGAGACTAAAAGCTCTCTCACACTGAGAGATTTCTCTGGTTTAAATAATACTTGGCTCTACTTCAAATTAGCATACGCTGAAAACGCGCGCTTCTTCTGACGGGAAGTTGAAACATGAGAAGAGATAGAAAGATTTAAATTAAAATAAAACTTTGTTAGTTTAACTAAAACCTTACAATCTTTTCTTTTGATATTTTCTGTTACATTATTTTACCCATAATAAATTACATAAGGGAATTTTGAAGTGCCTGGAAGTAGCCTTTTCTACTCTGCTGCAGGTAGCGGAATTCAGATATATAATTAGCAGTGGGTTGTCTGTGAAGAATATTTAAATTTTCTTATGAGAAAGACGGGAAAATGTTCATTTAGAATGATGCTGACTGTTACTATAGAAGTGGTTTGCGTGAACTTCTCGGAGGTCATGGTTCATGAATTTGAATGGAAATTATACTGCAACGAAGAGCTTCAATACTTTAATAAAATTTATGAGTAGTTTTGGAAATGAATTTTCTGATGGTTTTTGTTTTAAAATCGGTACATAAATTGCTATTTATTATAAATTAAAGAGTACATTTTTTTGCAGCTTGCCTTCATGTGGTAAAGACCTAAAATAAGACTGGACACTTTGTTGTATTATAGAATATTATTTTATTGTGGAAAGAAAGACTGCAGTACTTTCCGAGTAGATTTTTAACTTTTCCCCAAAAAATATCAAATTGTTTTCCGAGTTCGACAAATTAAGGTTTAAAAGTGAATTGTCATCAAGTATGATTCCTGCGTATACTTGTTTGCTATCAGGTCTGTTTCTTAGGGTGATTTCTATTAAAATTGGAACCATTCTGCGGATGCTATCCTGTCCCACACTGTGGTGAATTTTGGACCATATTATCACTGATGAGATGACCGAATAACTGATGCGTTTGCCATTCGCGACCAATGCTGAAGTGTATGGTAGTTGGGAAAAAATATATAAGAAAATTAAGTTTTGTAACAGAACTATTTAACCGTAACCGAATTATATTGAACGCGACCGAGCGGCGAAGACGAACAGTCTAAGTCAGTCGACCTCCAGCCGCGAACACGTTAGGTTTTCATATAGTAGATGTCTGTAATTCGAATGTTTAATGTTCCGTTATATGTTTAATATTTATGTATATTTCCTTGTACCCGTTCCTGTGTGCTCTATTAATAAATACTTTTAAAGCTAGTCGGCGTTCGTGTTTATTGAGGAACGGCTACAACTGGCGCCCAACGAAATTTGATCCCAAAATGGCGCATTAGTACGTTGAGAATTTCGGTTTGGCTTTCACAAGCCTTTACTCCCGAATTTAACTTTTGGTTGCTGGAGATCGGCTCATTTTCTTTTCAGGTGTCGACTGCTAGTCAATTGCTGGTTTACAACACTAAATGTTCATATAAAGTATCGTGGCGTGCTGCTCGCACATGGACTGCAGAGTCAACAACTTTCAGTGGAATAAAAGATAAGTGTCTTTTAAATTAATGTTTAGTTAAAATTCTTTTAACTCTATTATTTGTTACAAGCTGCTTCTTAAAGCAAATGTAAATTCCTTACTGGAATCTGATTTATTGATACTACGTAAAAGCATAAAACGAAAGCAAACGGCTTTCTTTAACCAGACGATTATTTTTGAACTGTTGTTAATTTGTTATTTTAAAATGTTAATATGCATATTAAGTTAACTTGTGGATACGGTTATCAAACTAAATGTACGTTTAAATGATAAAAGTTTCGAGTATATTCACTGACTTTGCTTTAGTAGTTTCGATTTAACTTAAGCAGCAGATGTTTTTTCTTCCCCCTCACGGAATGTCAAGCTAGATGAGTTATGATGTGTTTATGCCCCGTCTTTTGATTATTATTATTTTTCTTTTCCTGTGAGAGCTGTTACTATTCAATGAATGTTTATTCTAGGTAAAATAAAATATTGTACTTGTTGATTTCCTTTCGACGAACTTTTGAGCTTATACTGTACTTTAAGAAAGTATTGCTTTCCGTTAATGAATGTTTTGAAATATATATCTTGAAATGAAAGAAAATTATTATGAATAAAATAGAATGACTTTTTAAATAAGGTAAAAGAATTAATGTTGTTTATGGCATTAATGGTTTGTTAGGATTAAAACTTCAGTTCAAAGAATTCAGTTTGAATAAAAGCTTATGATAAGACATTTATTTATGTTTTGCTAAGTAGTATACAAATATTTGAGCAAATTATTATATGTCATTTTCTGGATACAAATTGAATTTATAGGGGTATTTTATGATATTTTTGAAATTTAGATGTGATAACTTTGCCAGTAACATTGTTTGCGTTTGTAAATGTTGTTTAATAGTGGTATATAAATGTATGTATAACATTGCTTACATGCTGTTTAATAGTGGTATATACATTTTAAAGGTAAACCGTTTATTTATTAATTTGAAAATAGTGTAAGTATAAAAACTGTGTTGTGAATAACATCGAAATAACAACAAATTCAACTTCATCTTTTCCCCTCCCCCCTGACCTCTCATATAATTATGGCTTATCTTGCCAAAGCGCGAAAAGAGGATTTAAAGACTCTCGCCACAGAGCTCGGTTTCACAGTAAACGATACTATGCGAGTGATAGACCTTAAAGATCTTATCGTCAAATCTGACACTTATGATGAAGCTTTTACCAAGAATCTTCTAGAAACTTTAATCGAAACTAGACAACAAAAAGAACGTGAAAGCAACGATCTAGAGATACGCCAAAGAAAAGAACAAGAACTTTTGGTAGAATTGGAACGTTTAAAATTAAACTTGGCAGCTGCTAGCTCAAATGCTAACTATGCCGCCTTTGCTTCAAACGCAGCTATTGAAACAAACATTCAACACCTAATCCCTAAATTTACAGGAACTTCTGACATTACAACTTACCTGCAAATTTTCGAAAGACAATGTGAGAAAGTTAATATAAAACAAACAGATTACATCGCTCATCTCCTACCTCTTCTGCCTATAGACATTTCACAAATAATTTCAAGAGAACCGAAGGACAAATTAGAAGATTATTCATACATCAAAATGATTCTGCTCCAAAGATTCAAATTAAATGCTGAATCATTTCGAATTAAACTTACCACACACCAAAGACAGCCTGGAACCTTATGGAAAGACTTTGCTTACGAATTAAACAATTATCTGGAAGAATGGGTACACAGCCTCGATGTTTACAGACTTTGAATCGCTCAAAGACTTGGTCCTGACGGATCAGCTTAAAAGAAGGGTCAGTAGTGATATCAAGCAGCATTTTATTGATTCTTGGGGAAAAATTAAGAGTTCATCTGAATTAGTACAGAAATTGGATGATTATGAAGCTGTAAGTGTTAAAGATACGAACTATAAAACTCAACTCCCTGGCAGGCGGAGCTATTCTTTCAAAGCGACTAATCCATCCAAACCCAAAGTAGAAAATCGAACAACTGACGTACAGAGAACAAGTAAAACCTTTTCAAATCGTGGACAACAGCAAAGAGAGGAAA
>KK121985.1:339730-395655 GCA_000611955.2 Stegodyphus mimosarum
CCTTTTGGTACCTATAAATTTACCCGAATGCCTTTCGGATTGAGAAATGCTCCTGCCACCTTTTCTAGATTGATAGATAAGTTCCGTTCTGGACTGAATAATGTGTTTGCGTTGTCATATTTAGATGATATCATCGTGCTGTCCCCTACCTTCCAAACACATCTTGCTGACTTAGAACAAGTTTTCCAACGTCTATCGTTATTCAAGCTCAATTCCAACCGAGAAAAGTGCCACTTCTGTTGTGAAAAAGTGAAATATTTAGGCCATTACATTACCAAGGATGGTATAACTGTTGATCCACAGAAGACTGCTGCCATTGCAGAGATGCTATCGCCAAAAACTGTTAAACAAGTACAATCTTGCGTACAAACCTGTTCCTGGTATCGTCGATATATTCCAAACTTTTCTCAGATAGCCAAACCTTTAACGGATTTAACGAAGAAGGAAGCTGTATGGAAGTGGGAAGTACAACAAGAAAATGCTTTCCAAGACCTGAAATCAAAATTAATTAGCCCTCCGATTCTTAAACAAGCTGATGGAACGAAGCCTTTTATCATTCGAACAGATGCTAGCAATGTAGCCATTGGAGCAGTATTGCTGCAAGGAGAGAAAAATGAGGAACACCCAATAGAATATGCCAGCCGCTTACTTTCCTCATCAGAGCGAAACTACTCCACCATAGAAAAAGAAGCCTTAGCAGTAGTATGGGCACTCAACAAATTTAGAGGATATGTCGAAAGCCAGTCTGTCACAATCACCTCTGACCACCAACCATTGAAGTGGCTGATGTCTTTAAAGACACCAACTGGTAGGCTCGCAAGATGGGCCTTACAAATTCAATCCTACAATCTGACTATCAATTACATTCCTGGACGATTGAACTTTATTGCTGATCTATTATCTCGCCCTATTTGTGAACACTCAAGTACGGATTCTTGTCAAGTCTGTGCTGTCTCTGTCGAAATCCCTACTATCAGTCCTGCAGAATTACGCCAATCACAGTTAGAGGATGATGATCTTCGGAAGATCATTGAAGCTTTTGAAAGTCCTGAGAAAGAAGTAGACTGTGCAACTTGGACTGGAAGAGGATACATTATGAACAGAGGAGTGTTGTATCGATATTCTCCTGATTCGGAAGAAGAAGAAGCTCAACTAGTTATACCTCAACAAAGAAAAGCAGAAATCTTGAAAGAATATCATGATTCGCCAACGGCCGGTCACTATGGGGCTGAAGGGACATTTTATCGCATAGCAAAAAGATACTACTGGGTTGGAATGAGAAAAGATATAGCAGACTATGTCAAAAGCTGTCTTGAATGCTGCCGTTATAAAGCCTCTAATCAAAAGCCTTCTGGCTTACTTCAAACTCCTGTCTATGCTCAACGCTTTGAGACCTTGTCAATCGATCTTTTTGGTCCTCTTCCTGAAACACCATCGGGTGAAAAATGGATTTTTATTGTGCAGGACTGTGCCACGAAGTGGACAGAACTATTTGCTTTAAAGGAAGCAACGGCCAGAGAATGTGCCACTACTCTTTTGGAAGAAGTTGCCCTTCGATTTGGGTTACCCAGAAAAATAGTAAGTGATAATGGTGCACAATTTACTAGTGCTGTTATGCAACAACTATGCTATATCTTGAACATTGATCAGAGTCTTACTCCTGTCTATCACCCACAGTCTAACCCAGTTGAAAGAAAGAATAGAGATCTGAAACCTCGTTTAGCAATACTTGTTGGTAATGACCATCAGTCATGGAAGGATAAACTGCCATTAATAAGGTTTGCTTTGAATACAGCCAGGTGTGATTCAACTGGACATTCTGCTGCATTTCTTCAATTTGCACGTGAGTTACGAACCTTAGATGATGTAAAACACGATATAAAAGCCGTAATTGAGAACGACAATTTTATTCCCGAAATAACTCCATATTTGAAACGTTTTGCAAGAAATGTACAACAAGTACGAGAAAGGGTCGAATTGCATCAAGATAAGCAGAAAAGATATGCTGATAAGAAACGAAAAGAAACTCCGAAATTTGCTCCTGGAGATAAAGTTTGGGTTACTCTCCACCCAGTCAGCAAAGGTCCACTAAAGAAAACTGCTAAATTCATGCCTAAACGAGATGGTCCCTATGTAATAGTGACTACAAGATCTGCAACTACTTATGATATTGCTGATCTTAACGAACCAGACAAAATTCTTGGCAAATATCATGTTTCAGCCTTGAAACCGTATCAAGATCGAAGTAAGTTTCAGACTTCAGCTCGTATAACTCCGGTGGTTTCTTTAAAGAAAAGGGGACGCCCAAAACGTGTTCTACCAACCGAATCTGTGTCTGTTTCAAAAGATGCTCTTGAAACTAAAGCTACTCCTCATCACACCCGAGGCCGTCCATCTTGTTCTCCACCCGCTGCACAACGTAGACAAAGTTCAGTTCCTGACTTCTTGCCGAGACGTCTACGAAGTCAGAGGGGGAGGATGTAACAGAACTATTTAACCGTAACCGAATTATATTGAACGCCACCGAGCGGCGAAGACGAACAGTCTAAGTCAGTCGACCTCCAGCCGCGAACACGTTAGGTTGTCATATAGTAGATGTCTGTAATTCGAATGTGTAATGTTCCGTTATATGTTTAATATTTATGTATATTTCCTTGTACCCGTTCCTGTGTGCTCTATTAATAAATACTTTTAAAGCTAGTCGGCGTTCGTGTTTATTGAGGAACGGCTACAGTTTGACTTTTTAGAATTTTGAACAGTCGATACTTAGACATTTTTGCCTAAATAGAGAATGACAATTTGCATTTGAATGATGATTTAATAAGAATTGATAATTTCGCAACTCCTCATTTTTAGGAATAGTCGATTGCTCACACAATGCAGTTACCGTAAGAAAAAATAAAAAATAAATTCCCTAAATGCTACATGAGACAGATTTCTTTACTCATTACCCACCAAAGCTTAATCTTAAGACAATCTCAATTTTAGGTTAATGTAAACAATAACGATTTTTTGAAGGAAGGGAACATGAAAAGTGAACAAGAAAAAGTACATGGAAAGTGAAAAACCAGCCACCCCCCAGAGGGATTTAAGCCATAGATCTTCCAATTTCTAGCTGGATCTGCTAACTACTCACACTACAAGAGCGCACAAAGGAATGCTAAAATTTCTTTCATTTTTCCCCACTTAAGAGTCAGAGGGAAGAAGTACAAGACCCAGTCGAAAGAATTCGGGTAGTGATGAAATATTGATTATCATATTTTAGGACAAGAGGTACAGTAAAAATTATTTATTAATTAATTTTTGGTGCCTGACATCTAGAAAATCATCTTTGCTCTTGCTTGGATTTTCTAATTGCTAGCGGAGGTACTTATAATGTTTAGAGAATCTCCTGGCTTGTTAATGTTATATGCTTAACTTCTTCACTTTTGTTTATTCACCTACTTTCTCACAGATGCCTTTTCATATTTAACAGTTTTAATTACAATTCCTTGTTATAATTAAAATAGTGCGAAATGATGATTTATTTTAATTATGGAAACATTTATGATTTATTTTAATTAGAAGAGTATGTCGAATTTTTGACACTTGCAGGAATATAAGTTCAAGAATATTGCTATATTGATTTTCCTGTAGAAAATAAAGTAATATTGATAATACTAATAATAATAAATCTCGAAAAATGAAACAACCGAGAGAAAAGTTTAATACAATTTGTTTTCAGGAGAAAAAAAAGTATGCGACGTTTCTGTCATAGAATTCCGTTAAAGGGAGCACATAAAAATAAAATCAACAAAAACGAAAAATTTCACAATCAAATGGGTGTCTGACATTTGTACAGAGAGAGAGAAGCACCGACGCGGAAAAGATTTCGATCCAATTTTAACTATGAAGCTGGCAGCGCGTCGCATCCCCTTTTCATCCATCGAACCGATGCGGAAAAATATTCGGAAGTCGAACACTTTTTTTCCTCTCTCCCTTTTTTTTACCCCAAAACCTCACGTTACGTGACCCCACTTTCATTCGTTGCGAGCTTCCATAAAGGAAAACTGGTGGAAAATTTCATTCCGATTTGGAGTGCGTCGAGTATATAGAAACATACGTTTCCTAACCGCAAAAAATCCAAATAAAAATAGTTTTCTGCAAAAGTATTGCGGAAAACATTATTTGAAGAAGTCATCGAGCGTTGTAAGTTTTCTAATGCTTCCCTGGTGATGGAAGAAACAAATTAAATGGTTCGTAAACAATGTTATCGAAAATTTCGAAGACTTCTTTTCTTGCTGTTGTTTTGAAGTTAGATTACCAAATACCTAAGGCAACTTACCTAAACAGATGAAATGTAGTTCACTGTGATAAAGAATGTTAAAGAAGCTATCTAAGCTTAAGCTATCTGGAATTTTCTGTGACCTCAAAGTACTGTAAAGCCCGTTTATACATGTATCGTTTATACGTTTTTTACATTTATACAGGGCATACACAGTTTTAGGACAAAATTCGCACAAAATCGGAAGCTGAAGAAAACTAAGATACGTACTTCATACTTTCAATATACAGTATTTATATATTTATGCAACGCTTAGCATCTTCCTACAGTAAGCTTTCGATTAACCGAAGTAATATCCGAACACGACGCCCACTTTAAATGAAGATCATAGTTCATCTGACAGCAGTAAAAAAAGCACAGGAGATAGGAATAACCGATATTAGAATTTTTTAATATTTTTAACTCGTTTAAACTGGGGAACAAGTCCAACTGATTACATAAATTAAATTGGCATCTAAAATAGCAACAATTTAATTTAAAACATAAAAAACATAAAATGCTAGTATTCATATCGTAACTATAAAATACAAAATAACTAATCCTTAACATATCAGCCACTCGAGATTCTCAGAGATTTTGCCACTCGGGCTTGTGAGGGCAAGCCTTGGAATGTTCTCTCAACAAACCCAGCTTTTGTTCCTGACCACCCGCGAACAGTTGTGATTGCTTCTTTTAGACTATTGACGTAACATGACTGTCTACAGAATCATTTATTTCGCATTGGACTAGCTGATTCGCCGTTGTCTGTTTTATGTAATAGTGGACGGCTAATGACGAGTGTGAAGCACTCGCAAATTTTTCTTGTAGATTTCAGCGCTATTGGCAAGCAAGGAGTTTAATGGCCTAACTGGCATTTGACAAATTAAAAAAAATCTGAAAGGTTTACAGATTTTAAATTACGTCCAATGGGGCGTTTTTTTAACGTTTTGTGTGTTACCTTTATTTATTAAATATCATGTTCTACGTACTCAAACCGTAAAATTCAGTTCAACAGCAATATCGCAAAATAACTTTAAAAATGAGCATATCTTTAGAATTTCCGATACAGTTTCGCACGCTGGAGATAAAAATGTTCTTTGCCATTGCTCGCTTTGAAAGTGTTGCCATTGCTCGCTTTGAAATCGTTTAGTTTTTTAACCAAAAATTTGTTTAAGTGTTACAAAATATTAAATCGATAATAAACCAAATTTCAAATTCAAATTAGGCATTCCACATGTCCATATTCTATGGAAGATTACGTTATTCACATTTTGATGGCTCTAGATACTGTTGTTTTATTAAAATGCGAGAAACATGCATACATTCATGCAGATTCTTCATTATTTAATTTCTTTAAATAGAATACAGGGCTCTAATATTTGGTGGCAATAATTTCAAAAGTGATTCGCCGTTCAACGCAGAATGCCAAAACGAAATTAATATTCCTTCAGGGCAAATTGCCCCTTTCGACTAAAAAAGGTTCGACTTTGTCTGAAAAGGTTCAGATATTAACGATCGTTCAAAACGATTTGTTAAGGTGTTTTACACTATCGCTGAGCTCTCTGTCTACCACTCTGCTGTTGCATTCATTCCTGCTAACCCGTTTTTTTTTCTGTTTAGCTTTATTATTAATCATACTTTCCTGCGCACCTACGCCATATACATTTTAACAGCAAAATCATAAAAGGTTTAGAGCTGCATTTCACCATATATGTTTAGAGTTTTCGATTTAGTGTTAAGTGTTGCCATACATTTTCCTTTTTCTTTTTTTCAGGCTTCTATCAGTTCATCAAATCAATGTTCAATTTTTCTCTGTAAGATTGGTTGCAAAACTATTTTTGTCTTTTTATTATTAACATTTTGTGTGTTAAATTTATTTTAAATATCACGTCTTCACACTTACGCCACACAAAAGTCAGTTCAACAGCAAAATGACAAAATATTTAAAAACAGCACATCTTTAGAATTTCCGGTAGATAGTGTTGCGAGCTAGAGATAAAAGATATTTTATTCCATATAGTGTTGCCACTGTCCGCTTATCAAAAATTCATTAAAGGTTTAGAAAGTATGAAATATAAAATTCAAAATTCTGGCTTTCAGGTGCTCATGTTCGGGTGAAGAACTACATTATTCAAAATTTGATGGCTCTGGGTGCCATTGTTCTTTCATATTGCGAGAATCATAGATAAATGTGGTGAATCATAAAATGAATTTATTATAAAATCATAAAAATTTAGGCTTCATAATACTGAAGAGAAACCGTAGAAACGAGAAGAAGTAGAAACTAGAAACGGGTGTTAGCATTAAATGGTATATAGTTTATTTTCTGCCGCCAATTTTTTTTCTGTAATCGATAATTTATGTTTTTATAATGGAAATTGTTCCAAATTTTGTAATTTTTTTGTGTTTTTAAATTTTGTTATTTTTACAATCGTAAAAATCTATTTAGAGGTAGAATACACTTTGTTTGATACTATGATGCAAAATTTAAAACTCTGCAGTGAAGAATGTGGAGTAAAAATATCGAAAATTCATTAAATTCGATTAAAGCATAAAAAATTCGAAATTCAAAATTCAGGTTTCGAGCTGCATATTCAAGTGTACAACAAGTGTGTGTATGAAATGTGATAATTCTGGATTCCATCATCTTTACACAGTACAAACGAACTCTTATACACAGATTCTTCTTTTTATAAGCTTTTATTTAGTTCAGTCGTGGTGTTTGTCGCTTTGGTCGGATTTTTAACCCACTTAACGACTTACTAGCTACTAATAAGCTATCGTGTTCAAATTTTATGCACACACTTATGGATGACAATCCAATATGGTGAACCGAGGTTTTTCTAAAGTTGATTTAGATTTTTAAAACTTAATGTTTAACTGATTTTTCGCAGATATCTTCGTTTAAAGAATAACTTAGAATTTGAATGTCTGCACCAATGAATGGAGTGGAAAATGTTTTAAAAATAAAGTTTATAACAGCGCAGTTTCTGATTACGTTTTGGCAAAATCACTGGATGTTTTCGATTATTTGACATTAATCATTGGTGTCAAACACAAATTGCCCACTGGCCGCAGGCACAATTTGGAAACAGCTGAAGGACCAGAATTTTCTTAACAAAACTATTTTTGAACAAATTCATTAAAAACGTTTTTAATGAACAAAATTTAAAAAATACTTAAAAAAATTAAATTTCTCTAAGATTTTTTTCTAATTAAGATTCGATTTTAAAGAGTACTTTTTTTAAAACATTCATAGACAATAATACAATGTACGTCCAGAAAGTAAGTTCCGTTTGGTAATAAAAGTAAATTGTGTACAGCTACAGAAAAGTTATTTATTGCACAAAATTCAACAACTCTTAAACTACTTTTCCACATAACTGCCGAAATATTGCAGGCATTTGTCATAGCGTGGCACAAGTTTTTGTATACCTTCTTCATAGAAATTTGCCGCCTGTGTCTTCAACCAGTTGGAAACAGTTTCTTTCAGCTCGTCGTCATTGTTAAAGTGTTGACCGCCAAGGAAAGACTTAAGATGTAAGAACAGATGAAAGTCGCTAGGAGCGAGGTCAGGGCTGTACGGAGGATGGTCAAACACGTCCCAGCCAAATCCCTGTAGGAGGTTTTTCGTCACATTTGCAGTGTGTGGTCGTGCGTTGTCGTGAAGAAAAACAACACCTTTTGACAGCAATCCTCGGCGCTTATTCTGAATTGCACGGCGCAATTTCCGAAGTGTCTCGCAATAAGCATCTGCTCTGATTGTTTGACCACGCGGTAAGAAATTAATGAGTAAGATGCCTTTCCAGTCCCAGAACACTGTGCACATCATTTTTCGAGGTGTCAAGATTTGCTTCGGCTTAACCTTTGCTGGGGATGAAGTGTGCCTCCATTCCATTGATTGCCGCTTACTTTCAGGGGTGTCGTAAGAAACCCAAGTTTCATCTCCTGTGACTATCTGTGTCAGAAATTCTTCACCGCTTTCAGCATAACGGGTCAAAAACTGAAGTGCACTACCCATCCGTTTTGTTTTGTGTTGCTCAGTAAGAATCTTTGGTACCCAACGTGAGCAAAGTTTACGAAATTTCAGTTTTTCGGTAACAATTTCATGCATTAGTGATCGTGAAATTTGGGGAAATTCCATAGCGAGAGCACTAATTGTAAACCTTCGGTTTTCATGGATCTTGTCATCAATCGCGTGAACCAGTTCTTCTGTAACCAAAGATGGACGCCCACTTCGTTCTTCATCGTGCGCATCACTACGTCCGTCATTGAACTTTCGGACCCATCTTCTCACCATTGAATCACTCATCGCTTTTGGTCCGTAAACATCGCAAATTTGCCGATAAATTTCACTAGGTTTCACTTTCCTCGCATTCAGAAAACGAATCACAGATCTGATTTCACAAGCGGCGGGATTTTCAATCAACACCGACATTGTAAACAAGCACAACAAAGCGTACGTGACTGACAGCGATCTCCAAATGGCGCGCGTTTCTTCTCCTTGATACAGAGCGTCTACTGCGCATGTGCGGAACTGCGATCGCAGAGCTGCAGCGGAGATAAATTGAAACGGAACTTACTTTCTGGACGTGCCTCGTAATAGCATTGCAAAGGAAAAAATTCAAACTCATTTTTATTTTCTATCTGAAATCTAAAGTTTGGTACCTTCAAAACATTTTTCTTGGTTGTATCTGAAACACATTGACAGCGAAATTTTAAATTTTCAACTGGCATTTATTTAAACTATTTCTAACATATATAATTAATCATTATATAACTTATAGTGATTTAAATTGAAAGAAATCACCCCGGCGAACAGGCGGGCTGCAAGGGCATTTTCGTGGTTTTCTCCATGTGTATTGTGAATACGAGCTAGTTTTCCTTAGAAAGTCCTCCCCAAAGCCATATCCACCCTTAGGCATAGAGCCTTTGAGAACTTTTCCATAATTAAATAAAGCAAACCAATCTTTATCACAGATGGCATATACTCATCTGTCAACAGTACTTTTTTCTTATTAGTTTTCAACTGTGAAAAGAAGCTATTGACATATAAATGTATTCTTGCATCAAGAGATTAGTCTTGAAGTGCAAAAATTCGTAACTCATTTATTTTTTGTTAAGTACGAATAAAAGTTAATGAAAAAAACCTGAAAGCTTTCAGATTTTATATTACGCCCAAACGGACTTTTTTTTAACGTTTTGTGTGTTACCTTTATTTATTAAATATCATGTTCTTTGCACTTAAATTAATAAAATAAAATTCAATTCAACAAAAATATCGCAAAATAATTTTAAAATGAGCATATCTTTAGAATTTTCGATACACAGTCTTTCGCGCTGAAGATAAAAATGTTTTTTTTCGTACAATGTTGCCATTTCTCGCTTTGAAACCGCTGAGTCTGTTAATCGAGAATTCGTTAAAGCATTACAAAATATGAAATCTGTAATAAAACAAATTCCAAATTAGGGCTTCCATATGACCATATTCGGCGGAAGATTACGCTATTCAGAATTTGAATGCTGTAAGTACCATTGTTTTATCAACGAAAGAGTAGCGAGAAACACACATGCATTTATGCAAATTCTTCATTATTTAATTTCTTTAAATATAACATAGGGCGATCATATTAGGTGGCTATAATTTGAAAAGTAATACGCCGTTTAGAGTGATTCAACGCAAAATACCAAAACGGAATTAATAGCCATACTGGCTTAATGCCCTTTGGGCTAAAAATCTGAATCTTTAAATCTTTAAATAAGATTTATATCACACCTTAAATTAGTTCCATTTATAGATTTTTTTGATGCCTTAGTCACATTAATTTTTAATTGCAATGAAAGCAATGTAAATTCGAACTTCAAATAATCAAAATCTTGAAATATTCTTGCCACTGCATTTGAAACAAATTCTTAAATGAAATGCCTTAGCGGACAGCATAAAATTGCTTCAGGAGCCGCAAATTTGAAACCACACTGACCTAAAGAATAGTTGGAAATAAAAGTTAATTGATGAAAGATGAGTTTTTCATTTCAATAATTTCACCGATAACGTGCCGCTGAGACTAAAAAGATGAAAATGGGATAATAATAATAATAATAATAATAATAATAATAATAATAATAATGTTTTTTATAAAATAAGCTTTTACTTAAAGCTTATAAAATAATTAATGAACTAAAAGTAGGGAAATAATTTATCGCACAGTTTTATGTGAGTAAGGAGTTGAATAATTCTTTAAAAAAATTCATCTACAATTCTTTATCACGAATAATAAAAGTGTGGGCACCTAAATAACAATGGTGCTAATAATGGAACCTAATAATGGAATTGCATTAACAAAAGTATAAGGGATCGACTTTATCCATTTATCAAGGACACCTTACGCTTTTATTGTTCGTGATATAAAATTGTACATGAATTTTGTGAACAGAATTGTTTAATCTCTTGCTCAGGTTAAATTATTTGATAAATTATTTTTCTGCTTTTTGTTCATTATTGTTTAAATGAATTGTTCTTTGGAATGTATTTATTTATTTTTTTATTATAACAGAGACTGAATGAAGAAAAATTAAAAAACACATAAATAAATTAGGAACAAATTCTATTGAATTTAACTTAGGAAGCAAAAGCATTGTGTCCCGAATAAATATAAGTTTTATAAGTAAAGATCTAGTCTACCATTCGCAAGTTACTTGCTATTTACTATAGTAAACCTAAGAAAGAAAAAGGAGCAAAAACCTTCAAGAGAAAAGATTAAGCAGGAAAGAAAAGTTCTCGTATCTCTATGTGGCCAGCTTAAAATTTCGCCCTCTTCCCGCTGTTTGAGTGCAAAAACGTGACTCGGTGCGTTGATTGCTATTGTTCATTACACATTCTTCGGAATAGTAGCCCCACGTTCTAGAATGCCGAAGTCAACCCCCCCTTTCGATTCCGCATTCAAGCACTGGCATCATTTGCAGTCAATGAATCTTTCGCAATCGCGTGCAACCATCATTCCTCTCCCCCATTTTCCCAATCCCTCCCCTCATACATGCAATCTCCTTTCCGTTCCCGATAGTCACTGTGACCGTAAACCTCTGTGGCTAATTACCGTCCAGAGCTAGGCGGTTATTTCGCAGCTGTAATCCGTAATTGTAGAAGAGATATGCAAAAAAGAGCCAACAGGTTAAGCTCTGAGAAAAGAGTAGGAGGAATTTCTTTATAAGCAACTTTGTAAGCGGTGATATATGAACTAGCTGAATACGAATCTTTTCGAAAAGATCAGAAACAATAAACGCTAAGCATGGAACACGATTATAATTCCCGGTTACAGTCTGTCAAATTTCATGTCAAAGAGATTTTCGAGTTAAAACTATCCAACAGTCACAAACTGATATTTGCATCGTTTTAAAAGCAGTCGGACAGTTGGTGAATAAGTTTTGATGAAGTATTTCAACAAACTAACGTGGTTAGATTAGGCTGGATTATTTTAATATGGAAAAGCATATAAGAGCGTTACCACGTTCAAACGAGGAAAGCAATCGTTCTCGAAATCCTTTGACAAAGTTCACGTAAGCGCAGATTGCAATTAAAAAAAAAAGAGAAAGAGCTTTCGATAAAACATTGAAATGACTAGAAATTGTACGAATTAGCTATAAATGTTGTTTTGGTTTCATTCAGAAATACATAATGTTAAAAAAATTAACTAAATAATTAATGCGAATTCGAAAATGAAAATACACCAATATAACTAGATATGACGATGCAGGGTTGCTTTGGAGATTTCAGAAAATTTGAGTTTAGGTTATTTGAGTATGAAAAAGCACATAAAGACTATCGCCTTATGGAGAAGCGATCTTTTAGCGGAGGACTTTTTAAGGAAAACTGGCTCGAATTCACGTTACATAGGAAAATCACTAAAACCTTTGATGCAATCAGCCTGTTCGCCTAGATTCGAAACCGGATCGAACTACCAGAATTCAGTGGTCTTCATTACTCAGACACTGATGGAATAAGCTAACAAGGAATTAATTGGAACATTATTCCGTGTATTAAAGGAACATTATGCCGTGCTATGGTCTGATAGACTTTCTTAAATAATTAGGTCAAATGATACAAAAGCCTTTACTGATGTAACCAAAAGCTTTGATAGAAAAATAAACAGCTATAAGCAGACCAAGTACAAAACAGAGATCCGAAGAAATTCTCGTCAGTAAGCAAGGAATATCCCAGATGTCTAAAATTGCTCGCAGAATAAACTAATAAACAGCAATTACCGAGATTGAAGTTCCATTGGTGGGAAACACTAGGAGTATCGACCCAGCTATATTACTGCTGAACTCAGTAACTGATTTAAGGCTTCAGCCTCTTTTCATATGGTTGCTCATGGAGAAGCATAAACCCTTCTGAAAGCTCGGTGAAGAATCGTCTTTAGATTTTGGAATCTTGTTTCCTGAAAATTTTCATAAAATATGGTGTCTTTGGCCCGGATTGGTCAAGTACGCTCCATTCAGTGACATCGTTCGTGGACAAGATTGGTTAGAAGAGTTTGAGATAAACTCACTAGTTCTACTTGAGCTAACTTTATAATTAAACGTCAGTCGACTGGTATTTAAAAGATCTGTAACACTGTAGAATCATTACTGTTTTTTTGGAAGCAAGGAGACGTGAAAAATGTGCACCGGGAGACGAACCCGGACCTCTCGAATACGCGCCGATTATGCTACCGTTGCACCACGAAGGTACGTAGAAAGGAGGGAGAAAATACCTTATATACTTTCACTTTTAAAAGGAGACTTTGGACTAGGGAACCCATTCTTCAAATCCTGATGGTGAATAATCATCATTCACCACCTTTTAGTTCGGGCGCCACTGTAGATCTTCATTAGGTTTTTTTGAAGCAGGAGAGGTGACAAATGTGCAAGCCCTCGCCGGGACTCGAACCCTGGACCTCTCGAATACGCGCCGAGTGGGCTAACCGATGCACCATGAAGGCATCCTTGAAAGAGGGAGAAAATAACCTTATAACATAATACAAATAAACTCATCCAAACAACAACAGTAATATAGCTTGGTCGATACTCATAGTGTTTTCCACCACTGGAACTTCAAACTCGGTAATTGCTGTTTATTAGTTTGTTCTGCGAGCAATTTAGACATCTGAGATATTCCTTCCTTACTGAGGAGATTTTCTTCGGATCTCTGTTTTGTACTTGGGCTGCTTACAGCTGTTTATTTTCTATCAGAGTTTTTGTTTACAGTAAAGTCTATTGTATCATTTGGCTTAATTATTTAAGAACGCCTATCAGAATAACGTACCGAATAATCAGAATAATGCACGGAATAATGTTAATTAACACATGACAAACCCATTAAGCTACCACATATTCATAATTTAATAATTGCAATAATAATAAGAATAATGTAAATTAAGAAGAGGAGAATGTACTACTTGAGTTGTACTACTTGAGTACTACATGAAAAACCCATTAAGCTACCACATATTCATAATTTAATAATTGCAATAATAATAAGAATAATGTAAATTAAGAAGAGGAGAATGTACTACTTGAGTTGTACTACTTGAGTACTACATGAAAAACCCATTAAGCTGCCACATATTCATAATTTAATAATTTAATAAAATGCGCAATGGATGACAGATTCTCAAGTATTTTAAATTTCGCACCACATGAGAGAGAATAAAAAATATATGTATCGTTATGTACGAATATACGTACCAAAAGGGGCGCCATTTCATATTCATCTTAAATATACTTTTAAATCTTTTGTGTAAAAAGTAATGTATCATTAATGATATATATATATAGCATAGTCTGAGAAACTGGGAAAAACATAAATTTGCTATACAAAATGAGCTAATGAAGTAAATAAATATATAATTAAATAAAAACTAACACTGAACGATATAAAAGTGCATGAAAACCAGTTTTAATTTAAACAAATACTAATATTTACAAAGAAAAAGAGATTGAATATCATGGTTATTTACAAACAAAATAAATAATCCTGTCTGGTTTTGCTCTACATTCGAATAGCATTTTCTTTCGGTAGACACATTTAAATACTCTATATTAAATGTAATATTTTTCAGGGGGAAAATCAGACCTTTTATTCTGATTTATAATTTTTCTTTTCTTGATTCTAAATATTACCTTGTTTAAATAGGAGTAAAGTAAAATTGGAAGGATGTGTATTGGTGTTTACAGTACCACATTAATCTGAAAGAAGTCAGCCAGCGAGTTTTTGTTTTTAACCTTCACTCGAACTATCTCTCCTCGAAAGAATAAGAACAAGTATGATGGAACTGACAGCCCTACGGAAAATCTGCGATTGGAGACACGGGAATTATTTTATACTGCTAGCTGACCATGATTGCTGAATAAAAAATATTTTTTTTTCGCGTACAACTTGTCAGAAGTGAGTGTTCGGTGCATATTCTTGGCGAACATCTTCGTGAAACCTTTAAGTCCTGATCTTGAACAGGGAGCTGAATGCAGCTATGTTCTGTGGTAGAAGAACTGCACTTCAGAAGGATTTAAAATACTCTTTTATTAAACTACATTTATATACAGCCACTTCCGAACTCGGGAGGGATACAGAAAATAATGACCGCACTTGGGTCTAAACTGAACAATCAAATAAGTTAAACTAAAGCTAATTAGAAATTAAGTAATCGTTGCTCACAGAGCTATGAACGCGAGGTTGGTCTCTATGCTAAATGGTGCGTAGCAAGATTTAACTAATACTAACGCACTTAGAATTACTTCAATAAGTAATAGCGTAACAGCGCTACGGCTTAGAATTTAAATACTAGCTGGTCAGGCGAACGCTGAATAGAGTAACAGTGGTCTGAGACTAAAAGCTCTCTCACACTGAGAGGTTCCTACCTACCGTTTAAATAGAAACTTGGCTCCACTTCAAATTAGCATAAAGCTGAAACGCGCGCTTATTCTAACGGGAAGTTGAAAATAAGAGCAGATAGAAAAAGGCAAATTAAAATAAAACTTTGTTAGCTTAACTAAAACCTTACAAACTAAATACGAGGGCCAGCATACTGGATTGGTCATTTATATTGCCTCTTGTCAGTTCGAATAACACACGACCATACGTGTCCGTCACGACCAGTAAAAACCTCTTCGACAATACCAAGTGGCCAGGGAAATTTTAATCTACCGGTCCCTTCAAGCAAAACTATATATCCTCTTTTAAGATCCCTTCCTGGTGATGAATTTACAAATTTATGTGCACTTCTCAATTGCATCAAATAACTATCTTTCCATTCCATCCCAGATTTGAAGTAAAAGTTTAGTACGATGTAATTTTAGACGAGTCAAAAGTTTCCTTTGTAAAAGGGATTGCCTAAAATACTATCAACAAAATGTATAGGGTAGCTAACATTCTCTTGAGTATGAATCAAAAAGTGGGCCGCTGTAAGAGATTTGGGTTCATCTAATTCATTGCTTACATAAGTAAAGGTTCTATGATTTAATAACAATTCGATTTCCGCAAGAATGGACGTCATTTCCTCGAAGCTAACACAAGCCTTTCTAAGGACTTTTTTTAAAAGGTCCTTTATGCTTCTCATGAGTCTTTCATAGAGCCCATCCCACCATGGAGCATGAGGGACAATAAACTGCCACGTTATTTCCTGAAGAGGAACAAAATGTTTTAAGTCCGAATCAGATAAAATTTGGGAAAAACATTTCAAAATGTTATCAAAATAAAACGTTTCACCAATGTATGAGTAATTATGAAGAGCTCTAGTAACTCCACATGTGAATAAGACTATGTATGATCTTTGTTGGGTGTCCTTTCCGGAATAAAGAAAGACTAGACCAGTGAAATCAACTCCAGATACAGGAAATGTGGGATTTACCAATACTCGATCCTTTGGCAATTGAACTGTTGTAAGGTTTTAGTTAAACTAACCAAGTTTTATTTTAATTTAAATCTTTCTATCTCTTCTCTGTTTCAACTTCCCGTCAGAAGAAGCGTGCGTTTTCAGCTTATGCTAATTTGAAGTACAGCCAAGTACTATTTAAACCAGAGGTAGAAACCTCTTAGTGTGAGAGAGCTTTTAGTCTCGGATCACGGTCATTCTGTTCGACATTCGCCTGACCAGCTAGCAGCTAAAATTATAAGCCATAGTGCTTACTACGTGATTGCATATTGAAATAAATTGAAGTGCGCTAGTATTAGTATTTCTTGCTACGCACCATTTAGTTAGAGGCCAAACTCCGCGATTTGCTCTGCGAGCAAAGTTTAATTAAATTTCTATTTTAGTTTTAGTATAAATTTATTTGATTGTTAAGTTAGGCCCAAGTGTGGTCTTTTACTTTCTGTATCCCTCCCGAGTTGGGAAGTGTGTAAATAATAGTGATTTAATAAAAGAGGACTTTAAATCCCTTTCAAGTGCAGTTATTCTCCATCACAGTATCTACACCAGAACAAAGCGCATTTTTCAGCTCCCTGTTCCAGTTCAGGACTTGAGGCTAAGAACCCTAGTAAGTACTTCACCATGTTCGCTAAACACATGCACAGAACACTCAGTCCTGACACTGTTATCTGTTTAGCAGGTTTTAGAGAGTATCTGCTACAAATGTGACAATTTTTTAAAACCTTCTTTACAACTTGTCTACACTTTGGAATCAAAAACCTATTTCTAATTTTAGCAATAGTCGCAGATACTTCACTATGGTAAATTTTGTTATGTTCTCTTAAAAATAATTTAATGAATTTTGACTGTTTGAGTAATATAATTGGATGGATTTCATCATCAATGGCAAATCCGCTTTGCTCAAGCCTACCTCTTACGCGCAAAATACCGTTTTCATTTAAAAATGAGGCTATTTCAGAGACAATTTCTTAGGAATTTGTCTACTACATTTAAGGCGTTCTAATTCAGAAGAGTATAGAAGTCTTTGTTCATACTTTATCCAGTCCTGTTCTGCCTTTAAGAGTTCAACTGCAGTGGAAGGTCCCATATTTACTTGTTCTTTTCTAAGTTTATCAAAGAATCTTTTAATTAATACCGTAATTTTCAATACCTTAGGTTGCCGTAGTTATTCAAATCTAAAATAAATTGAGAATTCTCCGCTGCACATTTATTTTGTGTTATAGTTTCAAATTCCTTTCTTAATTTTATATTTCCTGTGAGATTCTCAATTTTACTCTTATCAGGCCAAAACTCATAAGATTAACTCAACCAAAGTGGTTCATGCCACCACAAAAACGTTCCAGCTAAGTTCGAGGTTCAAATACCCCTAGAAAAAATGTTCGATTTTCCTTCCCGGGACAATGAGACCACTGGTTAGAATGAGTCAAATTTTGAATTTCCTAGGAACTGCGACGTTATTCAAGTTTTCAATTGCGCTGCACAACTGCCACGTGTAGTCGAATGAAGACGAGAGTTTATCATCCCAATCCATTCACGCCAGCTGTCCGTAGCTTAAATCGAACTATGAAAGGTCCGTTTAATGCAAGTGGGTCAAAGACACGACCCAACATTTGCAAGAACGAAGCGCTTTGTACTGATCTGTTGGAAAGAATATTCGTCAAATGTTTTGCGTGGAAAAGCATCAAGTCCTTGTCTGTATTCCTGGCCACTTCTAGAACCTTTGATGGCGTCCTATATCCAGTGATGGCTTCTTCGGTATCACGAGTTACTATACTACCTCACTCCATAGGTTACGAAGTTCGACAGAATTAGTCTGCCATTTTCTCAACACCATTCCAGCATTCTTAAGAATTTCAGTGCTTTCGATGCTGGTTTTCAGAGCTGTCTCTACTTCATCAACTCCAGCAACAAAATCGTCAATCCAGAAAGAATTTAATAGTATTTCACATGTTTCTGGATACAAATTTCGATAATTTCCAAGAGGAAATTTCAGTGTAGCCACGAGTAAGTAAGGACTTGGTGTAAGTCCTAACAAAACGCGAGTAAAATTCAGCACAATAAATTCGCTTGAACTTAGATCATCAATCCAGAAAAATTTAGTATACCGACGATCTTCTGGGTCGATTTGAATTTGCAAGAAGGATCGCTGTATGTCCGATGCAGAAGCTATAGAATTTTGTCTAAATTTTAATAACAATTCAAACAAATTAGGATACAAGTTCTCACCAGTGTGGAGACAGTCATTTAGTGAAATTCTCCTTCTCCGTGAGCTGCACCATCAAACACAATTCTCAAACGGCTTCTGATCTTGTCTTTTCGAATAACAGCATGGTGGGTAAGTAAAATGATAATTCATCTCCTAACAAATCAGAAGATATTTCAATTATTCCTTCTTTAAGATAACTGTCAACAACCTTCCGACATTGCTTATATAACGACAGATTTCTCTTGAACCTCCGAACTAAACTATTAAAACGTTTCAATGCGACCTCGCTATCATTTGGAAATTTCTCCGGCATGCTTACTATCCACGGCAACTTCACACATTACCTGCCATTTATAAACTGAATTAATTAATTAAACTCCTTTATAATTATCCTTTCTTCGACATTGGAAGTATCTGTTTCGTCACTTCTAATGCCCAAGCTCTCCAATACCCAAAAGCGCCTTAGCTCAGCGGAGACTAAATCTCTTTCATTGAGAGTGTTATTAATCGACGTGGACTTACTTAGATCATCATAATTTCCTTGGAGTGACTATCTAAAGGCAGTTTCTATAGCTACAAATGACGTATTCAACCGCTCAAATATCTTTATCAAATTCCAGTAATAATCTGATCCTATCAAAAATGAACTTGCACAATTGCTAATAACGCCTTAAAATCAAATGTTAAAGGAAATCCTCTGGACTTCATTTCTACACAAATGCCTCGATCTGTAATATTTATTGCAGCTTTCGATATTTCATCAATTTCTAATGCTTAAACAAGCACTTCACTCAACTCAACTTCAATTCCACCCTTTGGCAAATCTGCCTTTTCGGAGTCTTTGCGCCAAAGCTATAAATATTCAATTTTTCTAAACCAATAACCTTTAATCCAAGCCTTTCAAAAACTCGTTTCTTTAAAAGTGTGCACTCGTAGCCATTATCAAATAAACAAGAAATAAAATCTGACGACTCTTTTTCAACAATTTCTACCTTTACACATTGCAACAAAATTCTCTTTTGTCATTCAGAATATAATTCGATGAAGTACCAACTGTTTCATTAGATTTTTTTTTCCGAACCGTGTTCAGTTCTTTGAGTTTTAGAATTTTCTAATTTAAAGTATATTGCGCGGGCATGTTTACCATAGCAAAAGGAGCAGTTTTCCCCTTTGCAGGCCTTTACACAGCAATTTATATTACACCATAATTTTTTCTGGTAAAAGCTTCTGTCTCTTTTTTTAAGAGTTCAAATTCTCACACAAATGGCTCATGTGTTGCTGACTGCAAAATATACAAGTGTTTGAAGTAGCACTGGTCAGAAATTCATTAGCGGAGTAAAGAAATTTATTGCGATTAGAGGCTCCAAATTTTCTGTGGTTAGATTGTTTATACAGCTGCATGTTGCGTGGGAAGAAGCAGAATGCATATGAAGTGTTCTCTCCCTTGCAGTAATGAAACGATTTAAAAAATCCACCAACTCCTTTAAATTATGATTAGTGGTCGAGATTTGATTTTTGCTGAATTCGAAAACGAAGTAGCTGAGAAAAAGTTTCGAATTTAAAGTTCAAAACATTACGCTATAATTTCCTGATTGTATACCTAAACTCTCAAGAGAACGAATTTGGGTTTGGCACTTAAATTACAGATTTCTAAACTCTTGTAAATTATAAATGTTCCTTAACATTGTCATGTTCAAAGGTTTAGGCATATGAACATTGATTAACACATCTTTCTGGCCAAAGGTGGCTTGAATTAAGAGCCGACTTATATTTGTTTGAGGTTATAGCGAAACCTTTGACAAGAAAGAACTTCGCTTCCAAGGCAACTAAACAAATAAGACAATTTTTCGACATCTGAAAGGGAAAGGTTTTTTTCAATAGAATTTTCGAATTGATTCCAGAAATTTAAATACTCAGATGAGTCTCCTTAATACGTATGAACTTTCAGTTTAGGTACTTCGCTTTTGTATTTGGTCTGCTTTGCTTTGTTATGGGTTGCACACATGCGGTTTTTTTTTACAAATGTCGATTGCAACGATTTTATTTTATTTTTTAATTTTATAGAGTTAAATGTAATTACTTCATTAAATTTATCAATTCTATTTCTGATTGTACTTCTGCATCGTCTAAAATATATTCGAATTTATTGTCAATAGATTTGAGCTGTTCGTCTTTGATTTGTAACTGACGAAAAAGCTTTCAATTCATCTATTTATAGAAATTAGGATCTGCTAAATAATATTTCCTGGAATGCGCAATTCTGAAATGTCTATCAGAGCAGATGGCAGTAAATCAGTGATCTTACGTAAAACCAAAAGATCTAGCGATGAAATTAATGCCGTTATTTCCTCTTTAATACTAATACGTTTATAAGCTAAACTCTTGAAATTCTCCAAAACTTGAAATGGTTTAGTTCAATTACTTTTGGCAAAGCATTCGAGGGCTATCTGCCTAAAGGGAGGGATGTCTTTGTGAAGGAAGGCGCGAAAATGCCCATGATTTCCGTTCCCCACGGCCTTCCCGTTCGCCGGAATTCGATATTTCATGTTACAAACATCCTATATCAATATTACTGTTTATGTTTTCCACGCAGTTTTTAAGACACTTCAAACAAAGTGCTGGCTGGCTCTTAACACTATTGCAATAAGTCGTTACCCTTTTTACCTTCCTCGCAGCATAGTCTCTACCTTTTTTTATATGGCCATTTGTAACATTCCTTACATTTTTTCTTGACGTTTTTGCAGGCTCTTTATACGATTCAAGAAATAGTGAAACTTTATACGAAAGTATTATTTTTTCAACATCTAGGTTATCAACAACATCTATTTTTTCAACATCTGGTTTAAAGCTGATCAGTAATTTGCCCTTTAAATTGTAAAATATTAATATGCTTGTTACCCCATCTTTGATTTATACACCACGCATTTATTAATCATGTCCCTCATATTAATTATATTATAATTTTTCGATACCATTTAAACGTTTTCAACAACAACTATTAGTAAGATGTCAGTTGGTAGGACAAATCAACACCCTGTTTTGTGTTATTATGTAGTATATAAGAAAAACAGGACCAGGCTTCAGTTTATCTTTTTTCTCGTCAACAATTATATATGTGTGCTTAGTGCATCAGGTGCAACATGCAAACTGGTCTTTTGTCGGTCTATTTACAAAGTTTGACGCCGCTAAGATTTTTAAAAATCATAATCTCTCACCATTTCTGTTTTTGTTTCGCCTGTGGGGGTAGGAATGTTTCGTTTATTTTGACAGTCCCACAAATAAATGTTTTTTTCCTTTCAAAAATCTCTGGCCAAAAGGACACTCGTGTAAAAACCATCTGTAAATAATATACGGCACTCAAATAATAATCCATTCACTGAAAATGCTTTACCACATCATGCTAGTGTGTTTTTTCAATTTATATTGCATTCTTCCCGCGCAAATGTCAATATTATAAGTGAAACCTTCTGGAAAACAGAGTTTATATATTTTTACACCATACTAAGGCGCTTACCTGGAATATACTAGCGAAAGCCGGGACGTCCTCTCCATGGAACTTTGTTTTCGTCAATAACGATGTTTCTTTCATGCTTAAAGCATTTCTGAAAGTATTAAATATTGTTTCTATAATATTTCTAATTTTATTCAATCGGTCTTCAAATTTAGCTGCTGTGTTGCCCGAAAAATGTAAAAATTTGAATATTGATAAGAAAATGTCATATTTCCTGCTATTTTTTACAAGCTTGTTCATATACATGGACATTTTAGACCAGAACAGTTTAATTTCCGGTCGATGCACTACACCCATGATCAGAAATATACCAAGAAACGTGCTGTTTCGCCTCTCGTAACAGGCTGCCAGGTTTGTTGGCGTTTTCTGCTTTCGGTAAAGAATTGATACTCTGCTTAGCATACTTTTTTGCTTGTTCAGTTATTATTCCTGATATATAATTAGTGAAGAATAACTTGAATAAAGTACCAATATCATTGCAATCATCGTTTTTAATTAAAAATTACTTTGCTTCTGAATACTCATTTAGTACTGGACTTCTTTTTCTTATTTGCTGCCATTCCGTATCTTCATCATCCTTCTCTGATGATGAATCGGAGTCGGAATCTTCTTCTTCTGTGGTGGATTTGCACTATTCATTAATTAAGGATTAGCCTTCATTCCACGCATGAACTAAATCCTCGTCAAGATGCTGAGAATAGTCTTGATCTTCTATTTATCTACTTTTATTTACTGGTTCGTCGGACGAATGACATATATCCATACTCATATTGTTTATTATTTATACGGGCAAAAACTAAAAAGGAAAACTGACAACCATCTTTCTAGTTACACTTCCTGTAAAAATATATGTTTAGGATGAACAATCGGCACGAGTTTCGTATAGCTTTCAACAAGTTCAATCAAGTTCATCTTTCAATAAGTTGTAACAGCGAATAGATTGTTGAAGAACAGTCTGGTAGAGATAGAAAAATATCAATTGATGATTTAGTATGAGTGTATAATAATTCAAGAAGTAACTGCAAACACATATTTGCTTTTGATGTTGTTACATTGTATCTGGCAACACTTCGCACTGATGATTTTGAACAACAGTAAACTCACGCAATCGAGTACAGACCTTATATTAGAAAGGTGGCGGGAAACAGAAGCGCAGCGCGGCCAGATGAAGTAATGCATGAATAACGCATCCCACCCTACAGAGAGAAACACAAAAATCAACGCGGGCGTAAACATTTTAATCTAAAATATCCCTGTAATATAAAGAAGCTGTTGGTGCCACTTTAAAACAAGAGCACCCTGATGAAACTTTACGTCCTATAGCTTTCCATTCTCGATAGTTAAGATGTTATGAGAAAATTCTGTAATTACAGAGTTGGAATGTTTAGCCATTGTAGATGCTATATGTAAATTCTATTACTATTTGCATAGTAACCAACCTAGTTTGGCTTAAAAATATAAAAAATCCTACAGATAGACATTTAAATGATCTTTAAAATTATCTATATATGATTTTCATATAAAATGTGAGTTACTGTTGAGGCGCACAAGCAGTGACAGCATACGTCCACTTTCCTATGGCTATGAATTGGTTAAGTTTTCACCAGTCACGTTCTTCTGGCTATAGTTTCAGCACACATACATACATACACATATTGCACATATTTTGAAATTTTTATATTATTATTGTTGGGTTATGTAAAATTCTATTTATTAAATTAAAAAGACCTAAATTGAGAATGCAAGTTATTCGTCTTAACTTGAATTTTAATTTTTGTACATTCCTTTATTTATTTCAATTACATAATTTGATGATTTTTATGGCCGTAAATCGTAAGCTGAAACTTTGATATATTTGTACAATGCTAAAAGCCAATTATCTTGAATGAGAAACAGAGATTTTTACGTGCAGTTGTATTTAAGCATCTCACAGCCACTGGCAAGTAACTACCTCTGATTCGCTTGTGGATAATATGCTCAATTTTTTAACAAGTTTTACAGGTTTACTCTATCACTGCTCGTTTCTGTGCATTAATTTCTAAAGTACATTTTATTTTGCTTTATAATAAGAAAATCTGTTTCCTTTTATAATGAGTAAGAAATTATGAATTTTAATAAAACTTCATGAACATGTCAAAGAAATATTTTGGTTTTATACTGATTGTCATAGTTTTTATGAAAGACTTTCAAAGAACAGAACTCAGCATGTTTTCGATTATCTTATTAAAAATAGTCTCCAAATTTCAGACATTTTTATACTATTTGGAAAAAAAAATTCAAGAACTTTACAAACTTAGCTTTTTAATGGAATTACAATTGAACTATACACTTTATTCAGATATCGTATAATATTTTGTTATAGTATTTAAATATTACATTTTGTGTGCTCTTTTATATGCTAAGATATGAGAAAGCTCATGAAGGAATGATGGGGCATAGTCAAAGCTAGAGGCTACGTCCTTGAAGACATTCATTTACTTTCTCATAAGGCCCATATTGCATATTTTCCATATCGTACATTACATACTATATTGTCTCATATTGTATGTAAGCCCACATTGTATATCAGAAGAATTCATGAGAATTACATCATAACTTCATAAGATTATGATTCTAAAATAATAACACGTCATATTAACGTAAGTTTAGATTTTGAAAATTTATAGACAATTTGCCTGGTAATTCTTTCCACATAGCAATTGAATAAAATTATAAATAAAAACAGTACTAAATCATAAAAATTAACATTAAATGGCATTTCAGGGGAAAATTCAATTTAGAATTATCCTAATTTGTTAACCGACCCCTCAATACAAATACAAAAAATGGCATCAGATATCGCAAATTTTCAGACTGAATATATTGATGAATTTTTTTCGTAAGGCTATCACTTTTTATATGCTTCTTTGAAAGCGGGTACAAAATTTTCCTAAACATAAGTATAGGGAAAAGAATGTGTAAAAGGTTAAATTTCGTATTTTATATAAAATTAACTTTTAAAAATTTAAAAATATGAAACATGAATCCTTGCTTCATTAATTTTTTTTTTGTAATTGGAAGTGGTATGTCTATAGCCAACAGTTGAGAAAATAAAGATCGGGCGATTATGTATTATTTCATAATCGAAAGTGTAAAAATAATTTCTAGAATTTTTTTCTCATTTTGTATCCTATTTTCTGAAATTCGTAAAACGTCCATTTTTTATAGTACAAAAGTGAAATACACTCGTTTGAACTGGAAATTAATTCGTTAAATTTGCAGGAGATACAACAAGCGAAATTCAAAATTTGAGCTTTGACCAGCACATGTTCGGGAGTAGAACAACGTATATTCAAAATTTGGCAGCAATGAATTCCTACATGTAAGAAATTTAAAGGCATATTCTACATTTTTTATTGATTAATATGTAAGAAATATGAGTTGCTAAAATCTATATTATATGCGATACTAATTTGATTTTAGGAGCATTTTCTCCCGTCATTTTAATTAGACAAAGATACTTCTATCATAGTATATCATTATGTAGGGAGATACATATATCATGTATCTCCCTACATAATCATTTCGTATCTTTAAACTGCTTAAACTTAAAACTTTGCATAAATTTTATCCACGAAGCTTCTATCGCAATACGTAAAGATTGTGCGAAATTTCGGCCGCGAAATAATATTCTAAGCAACGAAGCTCTTTCTTTTTGCATTCAAACGAAAAAAGAATTTCGGTAATAGTTAAATTAACTATCCCTTAATTAACGAGAATCAAAAACAGGACGAACAGAAACCTGAGCATTGAATACATGGTACGTTTCTGCGGAGCACACAGCAATTACAGAGACACAAAAGCAGACAAGATATCGTGTTCTGTTACCATTTTTCAAACCTCGCAAAACAGAAAAAGGTGACTATAATGAATAAGGGAAAACGCTCAGGGAAAACGACACAAAAGAGATCTGAGATCGTTACCGGATTGCAGGCAAAATTTCCCCTCCAGCAGCAGTCTGTAATAATCGAGTAATTTAGGCAATTTCTATCTTGTTTCACTCATTAAGACTGAGAGCACTCATTAAAAGAAAGGTGCACAAAAAACATCTCGTTAAATAACAGTTTGATGATATTAATGCTGCTAAATTGTCCACACATAAAAGACAGGCAATGTTCTTAATTTATATCCAATTAGCGGTTGGCTCGATTTACATATTTTTTTGTTTTGTTTTAATTCAGAATGTTTTAGCAGTTAATATTCTCAACACGCAATATTTTCAGATTTTCGAAAGAGAAAAGAAGCAAATATGAATGAATGAAAGTGCTATGGGAAAGCTTAAATCTGAAAAATGATTCATAATTAAAAAACATTCTGAAAATTCTACATCGAAGTAAGTTATGTATCATGTAAAAAAATTTTATATGTTCAAGGTGTTCATGAAAATTATTATTTGAATGCATTATAAATTAAATGTATGATAAATTACAGAAACTGGATACATAATTAAAAATTAAAATGAGGATTTAATTGTTGAGAATTATGAGGTGACAGTCTTTCAGATTTAGTCAGTGTGTGTTTGACAAACTAACATTAGCTTGTAGCATTCATTATTTTAATTAACCAAATTATTTTTAGTTTGAACTTTCCTATCGTATTCTCAAAGTTTCAGTTGCTGCCCGAATTTAGCGCGAGTGAGATATTTATGCAAATCGCATATATCTGTTAGCAGTTAAAAGGCAGGAGTTAACGAAGGGAAAGACAGAGCCTTGGATTTATCGCCGTAAGGCTGTGCGCGAAAAGATTTCCTCTGTCTGCTGAAAGTTCGCCTTCGTAGGCAATTTGCAATTACTAGTGTTCGCTAGTGAAATTCGCATTGTTGCATTTCACTAAGAGTAAGCTTCCCTCGCCGTCCTACTTAGACTTTAGTTAGGGAATTGAATTTGTTAACACACCTTATTTTAATATTATTTTAGTTCAGCCCAAGTAGTGGCTTACTCTCGATTTGAAGAGTTGTAAATATTTGAATTAAAGGGTCACTTTTAAACCCTCTTTCTGACTTTGTAGTTCTTCACACTAAAGGACATAGCCTAGATCTGCTCACTGTCCTCAACATAAGGTTTCACAGTTTATGCTCACGAAAAGAGTCAAGAGATTGAAGGAGAAACCTTACACTGGCGCCCGAACAACTAAAAGGATGGAAGGAAGTTGGAATATGCCTACTACATCCCAGAATACAGCTGCAATGCCTGATGGATTTGGATTCATAGTGGAAACCATCAGAGCAGCCATGAAGCCGGCAGTAGTTTTTGATGCCAGAGGACCTGTGAACACATTCCTGGAAAAGTTAGAAGCGCATTTTTTGCTGTATCCAGTTCCGGAACATCAGAAGGTCATATTAGCGACAGGAGCATTGAGGGGCCAAGCAGCGACCTGGTATAAGTGCATCGGAAAATGTCTGCTGGGAGAACCAGGAACGCCGACTTACACGTACGAGAATTTTAAACTAGCAATTTTGAGAGCGTTTCCTGTGGTTAAAGACCGTGCGAAACTCGAAGCTGAGTTGTTTAGCAAGTATCAACAGCGGGTGGATGAACTATCGGAATTTATTTTGAGAAAAATACAAGTCTTTAAATTATTGTATGGCACGAGGCCGGACCCGGAGATTATCCAGATAATCCTGCCCAGATTGTTACCATCGATACAAGATTTCATGGAGCTAAGAAATCCCGTAACGCTGGACAAGCTGTTTGAACTCGCCGTACAATTCGAGAGCCGGCGAGCGGCCGAAAATCAACGGAGACAATCGTATGAACAGCGGCTGCAGGGGAACCAGAATGCCGAAGGAAGAAACAGACGATGGCCGAGAACTACTGGTACCAGTCAAAATGCGAGCGGTCAACCGCGCCAAGTACAGCGCCAACAAAATAATTCCAACTACGGAAGAAAATCATTCTCCCCAGGCAGAAGCCAGCAACAGAAGAAAACACCCGCAAAGCATTTAAACTACTAAGGAATATTGCGGGGAAGGGGGTGCAATGTTCCGAGGAGAAGAAAAATCCCTCTGAAGTACAGCTAAATACGGTCATGGTGAGAAACATTGAATTACCGAGACTGCAGTTACTAATTAACAACGTACCCGCTACAGCTCTGTTGGATACCGGCGCTCAAGGAAGCTGTTTGGCAGAAGAATTTTTTAAGAAGCACTTTCGTAGATATCGTCTGCATAGCGTGGAAGGAATGAAGGTGGTAGCAGCCCAAGGAAAAACGTGTCAATGCATGGGAAAAATCGAGCTGTACATCAAAATCGGCGAAGAACAAAAAAAAATTATGTTTCTTGTAGTGAAGAACCTCCAAGCATCGGTTATTTTAGGAACAGATTTCTTTGCAGCTGTGGATGCGAAAATCGATTTTGAAAACTCCACCTTGCAAGTAACCATGGACCCAGTTAAAAAGAAATCAACACCTCCCCCTGAAGTGGATTTAAGCCATCTAACGCCCGAAGAACAGGACAAGTTTCGGGAGTTGGTAAGTAATTTCGCTGATTTATTTGATGATATTCCAGGATTCACCCAGATCGTAGCACACGAAATTAAATTAACTACGGATGAACCTATACGTCAGCGTCCTTACAAGTACGACAAAGTTAAGGAGGAAATAATAAAATACCATATTGATGAAATGTTAAGAAACAAAATAATAACTCCTATTTCTAGTGCATATGCGAGTCCGGTTGTTTTATGTAAGAAAAATAATGATTTGCCGTTAACTGATCCATTAAGGTACAGGTTCGCTATTGACTACAGAAAGCTTAATAGTATAACAAAATTTCCAACTTACCCACTTCCGGTAATTGATGAAATTCTAAGAAGTATTAAATCGACAAAATACATAACCACCCTAGATTTGACATCCGGATATTTTCAGATAAGCATAAAGCCGGAAGATGTTCACAAAACAGCATTCATAACAAAATACGGTACATATGGCTTTTTGCGTATGCCTTTTGGATTGTCGGGAGCCCCGGCCACGTTTCAGAGGTGCATGGACAAAATTTTAAGGCCGGTAATAGGAAAAAGTACATTTATTTATCTTGACGATATAATTGTTACTTCAGAATCGCTGGAAGAACATATTAAAGACCTTCGAGAAGTCTTTACTCTTTTGAAAGATGCAGGACTTAAAGTGAACATTAAGAAATGTAAATTCGCGGCAAAAGAACTCAAATATTTAGGGTACAAAATTTCTCAAAGGGGGATCGAAACAGATAAATCTAAAGTTATAGCAGTGAAAAATTACCCAATTCCGAATACAGCCAAAAAGTTAGCGACTTTCTTGGGTATGTGCTCATATTATAGAATTTTTATTAAAAATTTCGCAGAAATTGCTGAACCATTGTTAAAGTTGAGAAGGAAAAGAGTTCGTTTTGCGTGGTCTTCAGAAGCAAACGCCGCGTTTGAGAAGTTAAAAGAATCTTTAATTAATGCACCGGTTCTAAAGTTCCCAGAGAAAGACAAGGGTCTAGAAATTTATGCAGACGCATCAGATTACGCAATCGGAGCCGTGTTAACACAAAATAGAAAAGCGATTGCCTTTTTTAGTCGTACATTGAATGATACGCAAAGAAATTATTCGGCAACGGAGCGTGAAACTTTAGCAGTGCTCGCAGCTGTTCAAAAATTTTGTGTATATTTTGGGAGTTCTCCCGTAACAGTATATTCAGATCATGCGGCAGTTACCAGATTATTTTCAGGAAAGAATCTTTCGCCACGCTTAATTCGGTGGACCCTAAAGTTGCAAGAATTTAATCTCATTATCAAACACACACCGGGAAAAGACAATGTAGTGGCCGACGCATTATCTAGAATAAAGTTAGACGAGAACGGCGAGAAAGTAAAAATAGCGATGCTTCAGGCAAAGGTCATTGACTCTCGAGAGACTGTAATAGAAGAAATTGCTAGGGATCCCGAATTCGGAAATATTTATAATTATTTAAAAGACCCAGATAACTTCCAGCATATAGACATTAATGCAATACGAAGCAGAGCACAGAACTATGAAATCATTGATGGTCTCTTATTTTATACTAAAGTTACGAATCAAAATAGTGAATACAGACCAGTCATCCCGGCCAAATTAATTTTAAGTATCTTGCAAGAGCTCCACGATTCGCCTGTCTCGGGCCATTTTGGAATTAGAAAAACAATACAACGCGTACGCGAGGCGGTATATTTTCCGCAATTACAAAAGATAGTTAAAAATTACTGCCAGACTTGTCACACGTGTCAGATAAATAATGACGTAAATTTCCGCCCGGCCGGGTTATTAACTAGTATTGAGTCTAGGTTCCCCAATGAAATAATTGGTATTGACCTCTTAGGCCCCTACCCCAGGAGTCATGTAAATAAGGCACGATTTTTATTAGTCATTGTGGATCATTTCAGTAAATGGGTTGAGTTGATACCACTTAAGCGGGCTTCAGCAAAAGTCGTTGCAGATTCGTTTTTGAACAAATATATTTTAAGATATGGATGTCCAGCGAGGGTGATTAGCGATAATGGTCCCCAGTTTGTAAGCAGTACATTTAAAATGATGTGTGACAAGTTGGGCATTAAGCATATGAAAATGGTACCCTACCGCCCACAATCAAATATAGCGGAACGGGTAAATAAGAATATTGTAAAATTGATTAGAAATTATGTGCAAAAGCACCATTCTAACTGGGATGACTGCGTCGAAGAATTTGCATTCGCCCTCAGAACGGCTAAGCACGAGACAACGAAGAAATCCCCCGCCGAATTGTTTTTGGGCAGGAAGATAATGACCCCCTTAGATAAATTATTTTATGTGAAAGATAGAGCGCCGGAATTTCAAATGGGTGAAATAGAAAAAATGTTGAAGGAGGCAGAAAAGTGCTCCCGGGAAGCGCAAAAGAAACAAAAGATTTACTACGATTCAAAAAGAAGAACCGTAGAATATAAAGTGGGGGAGGAGGTGTTGAAACAAGCCCACGCACTTTCATGCGCAGCAAAAGATAAGGTCGCAAAATTTTGCCCAAGATGGCATGGTCCTTTTGAAATTACAAGAATAGTTGAATGCCGTGCATATTTAAAGAATGAGAAGGGCGAAGAGACTGTGGCAAATTTCGATCAAATTAAACATTATTATCGAAGAGCTAATAATAATATTTTGAAAGACATGTTGCAGGGTCCAGCCTCACAGAATTTTTCTAAGATTCAAGAGCCCCAACCAGGTCCCTCAAAAACAAGAGAACCCAGTTTGAAAAGGAGGTTACCAGAAGAGAGGAAGCCGCAGCCGAAGAAAAGACCACCCCAAAAAGAAAAAAGGACAAACGCTAAGCAACAGTCTCAGCAACCAAAGCGTCTAAGGAAGGAACGTCCAAATGAAAACACTATGAAAGCTCCACCACTACGGAGGGAACAGAACGGCGAGAAGCGAGCCGCCGAAGGTGCCAACCCACAACGAAGGAGCCTACGAGTGCAGGAGAAGGAACGAGCCAGTCTGGAGAGGGAGCAAAGACTTCAGCACAAACGGAAAGCGCCACCCACCATTCGTCCCAACAAGGTGTTTCTGGAGGAAAGAAGATCGACCAAACGAAAGGCAGCCCCAGAGTTTCAATCTAGGAGTAACAAGCAAAGAATAGCCCAAGCCACAGTATATCCAACCTTTCAGGAATGGACAAAAAAACGCCTAAAAGACTGGCAGAAAGATAAGTAGATTCTTTATTTTCTTTTAAAATTCACACAGTTATGTTTCTGATTTAAGTGCAAGTTGCAGATTTAAAAGGGAAGTTACCCGAGTCAAAAGCCGGTTGCCGAAAGCGTAAAGGACACGCTTGAAGGAACAACTTAATTATGCAGCGGAAGAAATTCGAGAGTTCAGTTGAAAAACTGTGAGACTTCGTGAAATGTTCTTTGTAATCCAGAACATGGGATTCATCGATTTTAGTCAAAAGACTCTCTGTAAATAGGAAATTGAATTGTGTTAATTAAAAGCAACTAGTACGTAAGTTGTATAGCAAAACTGTTGTATTATATTTTTCTATGTATAAATAATGAATGCATTTAATGTAAAACTGTTTTCTATGTAATGCATGATTTGTTGTAAGCCTTAAGCACTGGTTTTGTTTATATCGAATATTTTGGAAAAGCGTAAAGGATACGCAAGTTAAAATTAAAATGTAATGTAAAAGCGTAAAGCGCGCTAAATTAGAAAGTGAATATATAAGTGTTATTTAACGCAATGAGCATTTAAAGAAAATTTGAATTGAAGATTGAAAGAATGAATTATATGTATGAAATGCAATTGAAATGTTTGAATGTTGTACGTAGTGTTCTCTGGTTTCACACAAAAGTTTAAAGTTCATTTCATGTTAGAACCTCAGGGCATTTCAGATTTGTTTTAGGGGAAGTCTGAGGTCTTGAAAGTCGAAGAATTAACCCCAATAGAATTGAAGTCAGGTGGTAGTTGTGAACACTTGACAAAGTAAAACTGCGTGTTTTTCACAAACACCACATTTGGCCAGAGAACAAGGGGGAAGTTTTAAAAATGAATGAGTGTAAAATGAATGCGTTTGGCGAAAAGCGCTAATAGAAATTAAAAAACGCGAATACCTAAAGCGCGAATAAAAGTCATTACGGAAAGCATCAGAGGAAGGGAATGTTGTACTTTTCAGGTGAAATGTACTTATAACATGAAATTAAAATTTATTTCCTTCCAGATTGGAAGGAACCAGATAGTATCCAGCCAAATTCCTGATGGATCTTTTTGATGTGAAGACGGAAAAAGATATTCTATGTTAAAATATCTAAGACACAAACAGAGAGTTAAACTAAATTTAAAACTTACAATTGTAAAGGATGGCGAATAGGAAGGAAAATTTAGATTTAGAATTTAGCATCTTCACTAAAAGCCGATTTTAGGCTACTTAGTTTCAGACTACTAAATTCTGGGAGCAACTATGTAGCATTCATTATTTTAATTAACCAAATTATTTTTAGTTTGAACTTTCCTATCGAATTCTCAAAGTTTCAGTTGCTGCCCGAATTTAGCGCGAGTGAGATATTTATGCAAATCGCATATATCTGTTAGCAGTTAAAAGGCAGGAGTTAACGAGGGGAAAGACAGAGCCTTGGATTTATCGCCGTAAGGCTGTGCGCGCAAAGATTTCCTCTGTCTACTGAAAGTTCGCCTTCATAGGCAATTTGCAATTACCAGTGTTTGCTAGTGAAATTCGCATAATTGCATTTCACTAAGAGTTAAGCTTCCCTCGCCGTCCTATTTAGAATTAAGTTAGGTATTGAATTTGTTAACACACTTTAGTTTAATATTATTTTAGTTCAGCCCAAGTAGTGGCTTACTCTCGATTTGAAGAGTTGTAAATATTTGAATTAAAGGGTCACTTTTAAACCCTCTTTCTGACTTTGTAGTTCTTCACACTAAAGGACATAGCCTAGATCTGCTCACTGTCCTCAAGATAAGGTTTCACAGTTTATGCTCACGAAAAGAGTCAAGAGATTGAAGGAGAAACCTTACAAGCTTTTTAAGAGTAATAACTTTTCTTTGATAAATTAAGTTTTCGTTTCATTTTTAATAATTTCTGTTGTTATTAAATAACAATATGTGAGTGTTTTGCAGTGTAGAAAGATAGCGGCAATTAGGAACACACCATGCAGTCCTGCATTAGAATTTGTGCAAAGCTCAAATTTTGAATTTGGAGCATTTTTTAAAAATTTGTTTTCATAACCTTTTCTACAAATTTAAGCGAATATTTGATATTTTCCCACTCTCCAAAATAGTATTTCGTCATTTATAATTTTAACTTTTATATTGTCATAAACTGCAGACATTTCTAATTCAAACGAAGTGCGTTCAATCTCTGTGCATTGAAAATTTTAAAATTTTAAGAATTAAAAAGAAATCACAAAATTAGAGAAAACTTTTAAATTTGTTTTCAAAACTAATTATTTCTGAAATAATACGTATATCTTCTTAAAGTAAAGACATTTCTACCTGTATTCTGCCCCATTCTACCTAATTCTGTTACACCTCTGTATTTCAAAAACTGAAATTTTTATGTTTTGTTTCGGTAAGGTAATCTAAGATACCTCATATTAAATTCTTCTCTTTGACAAAACACAATCTTGCTTCGCCGCTGCAAGTAGCATTTGTATATGACTTCATTTGAATTGGAAAATGGAAATGTTTGAAAAGTTTGCCCGAAAACTTGGAAGCTTTTATGTTTCAGATTTGGTAACACTATGATTTATTTGCATGCGAATTTCTATGCTTAACATTCTGTATTCTGTTTTCTCACAGTTTTTTGAATGTACATATATTTATTAGTTTTTTGTTTATTTTCAACAACCAGAATGCTATTTTACTTGCTTTCCAGCAAGGTATTTGTATAATAAAAACTGAAAAATGATTTTTTTTAGTTTCTACTTAGGAGTTTGTTAATTGAACGCGTTAGGGTTTTATTTTTTTACTAAGAGCTGTGCACGCCAGATTAGATATATATTGGTTGTATCTAATTACCAAACCAAACTAAAAAATATTTGGTAAATAAAAGTAATGTAATTCATAACACTACTAAACGAAAATAACGACCAAACACTAAATGTAAACATAACATCTATTTACTTATTTAAGGCAATCAAACATTTAACCTGATAGCAATTCCAGAAAAAAATAGTTCCCATTTTAGGAAGACAGAATACTGTTTCATAAAAAAATAACTCCCATTAAGTTGTATATAATGTAATTAGTCTATAATAATGCTAGTTATCCAATAACGTAATTAATCTGTAAATTAAGCTTAACTTATATAAGTTAGTTTTTAAGTGAGTCTAATACTGTTTTCAGGCCCGACGCTAGTAGAGCAGTTGTAATCATAACAGAGTATAATAAGATATTATAAAGAGCAAGTGTTACCGTGACATACACTTTATGAGTGACTAAATAATTTTAAAGCGCATTTTATGATACTCGCAGATTTGTACTAAGTATTTGTATCCGTACCATTGCAAGCCGTTTTAACTACTTAATGCCCTTAAATTTTGCAATGGTGCTATGTAATGCCTTTAAGTAGTGATATTTGTAAATTATGTAAATTGATTATAATAGTAGTGCTAAATATTATATTTAACTTCATGGTGTTATTTTGTAAATTATGTAAATTAAAAATGGCAGTGTATAATATTATATTTGACTATATGTGTGTGGGAATTTTATTACTACTTGAATTTTAGGAGCGTATTTAATGGCTTGCAAGCACGTAATACAGGCAGAAGAATGATTTAATAACAATGCCATATTTCTGGTACAGTGGATCTTTATAACGTAGGAACTTGTATACTAAGTGAAGTACGATGATTGCTTGAACGTAACTGAATATCATCATATTCTCTGTGTTCTTAATGATACGCGGCAATAGAAAGGATGTTACTTCCGATTATACGTTATAAGAATGTATATATATATATATATATATATGTGAATTGATTTATTATTTGTGCATAAGTACTGTATTCCTAATAATATTTGAATGTATGTTTTTATATTTATTGTATGTTTTTATTGTGTTTTGTTGTTTATGTATAATATTGTATGCAAGCACATTATGCAGACACAATAGTACCATCATTTGTACTTACCCCTTTTCTCACTCATCCGAACACATCTTATGGTTTGTTTCCCATTCATATTTCACCAGGTCTTCTAACTGTCTTGTAATATCACATAACAAAGGAGGGTTTTTTGTAATGTTTTGTAACAAGACATGTTGTGATATTGAGAGTTTTGGTACATATTTTCTATTAGTTCTCGATTGAGAGCATTATGGCACATTTTTTAACTGAGAGAATTACGGCATGTTGTCTTTATAGGAAGAATGGTGACACAACTTAAGGTAAATGTTTAGCTTGTAACCTGGTAAATAATATTTTTGTTTGTTCAGTATGCCAGTGTAACATTTTGTATGAAATGTATTGTATTTTATGTTCTACATACAATCATTGGAGATTTATCTTTGCAATTTTGACGTACATGAGACTGTGATTCTGGCCATCTGAGCTGCCGGCTAGTCCCCTGGGATCTGGCTGGCTGATAGTGGAATCTTCTGCTGAGTTGGCGTTCCAATTCCGCACAGTTATTCTATATACCGACTCAGTGCTTTACGTCTATACTAACCACTATACAGGCTAGGATTACTAACCACTATACAGGCTGGGAGGCGAAAAAGTGCAACGTGCAAATAATGAATATTGTCGAATGATTATTCACCCAGCTTTCTATAGAAAAGTTTTCCGTCTTACTCTTGGGAAAAATCAGCATGGCTCAATCATGCTACTCACCAATTTTTTTTCTCTGTCAGTGCGACTGTTTCTATTTCTACCAATTAAGGAGGAATTAGGAAAGTTATTCTGTGGACTAAAAAAAAGCTATCTGTGAGATGGATGAGATTTTAAGAAAATATGTTGCTTGTCTACCAGTGGAATAACATTTTATGTTATTAACACCAGTGGAATAATATTTTATGTTTTTAACACCAATGGAACAATATTTTATGAAAAAATTTTCCGTGCTCTTTCCATGTTTTCGGCAGTGGGTAAAATGTTGGAACAATTGACGGAGAGCACTTAAAAAGGGGATTAAAATATGAAAATTATGTTGTAACTGCTTACAAATAGTTTTGATTATTTTGGGATACCCACTGTTACTATGCACAACTTGAATTCCTAGCAGATCTTAAAAGGAAGTAAAATGCTTTTTGCCTGCCCTCCTGTTTCTTATGAGAAAAAAACTTTTCTTCTGTCCCTTCGATTTGTAATATAGTTTCTTATCTATCATACCTTTAAAATTCTTTTTATCAAAATTTCTTATCCCCAATATTTTATTCTTTGATACAAAACTTAAGTAAACTATTTCTATACGTGATTTCTTAATAAATACCATGACAAACAATAAGTGAAGGAAAAGAAAACCATGTTCATGGATGAAAAACAACACGCGGTTTTTATGCTCTCATAAATATTTCGCGAAGTCTTTTTTTTATTTTATTTAGAGAACAGTAGGAAAAAATTTCTCTTGTTTATTCTTTAAATCATAAACTAAAATATGCAGATGAATGAATAAAAGATGAGATAAAAATTTTAGCGCGATCGCATTCCCAAGTGAGAAAAATGCAATAAAGAAACAAAAATTATAATCAATCTTAAGAATGCAGTTGCAGCCTGTTCGAAACATTAAAGAAATGTGCCCTTATTTTTTTTTCTTTTCAGATAATACCAACAGAAGCGAAGGGGAAAAAATGTGAAACCAGGTTGAAACAGCTGCAAACAATAAGATTTTTATCCAGCAATTGGAAAATATTTTATTTGATTATTTATTTATTTATTTTGAAAGAGGGATTTTTATCAAGACAGGAATAACCTAAAGGAATCCAAAAGTTGTATAGACACTTGTTGATATTTACGTTACGCAGATATTTATTCGCAGATAAGTATCATAAAATAATTTAAAATGATAAACTTCAGTTAAATTGCTTAAAACTTGCGGGTTTACTATTAATTTTTAAATTTAAACTTATAACTCAATCTCTTTTGGCGCCGGACAAACTGAACTAAAATAAAACTACTAAAATGAACTAGTCAGAAAGCTAAAGAAGGAACTGGTTGATTGGACTAGACTCAAAATAATATTAAATATAACTTTTCTTAAATCAATTAATTCACACATAGCAAGGCAAATTCATCTTAATAAAGCTTAAACTAAAAGGGAAGCAAGAATAAATCTTCTCTGGTACTCGGTAAAATAAGATAGGATTTTAACTAAAACATTTCTAGAATTCACTCATTTTAAAATAAACTCAAGAATCACAAGTTCATATTCATTAATCAAAACCTCATAAGCACCAGAGAAGAAAAATTCAAACACCAATCAATCAGTTCCGCTACGAAAATCAAGCTCTAGTTCTAACTTTCCTGGCACCTAAAAATCGTTTCAAATTTTATCTTAAAACACATTCAAAGAATCAATAATAAGTGGTTAGTACATATTTGCTAAAAACAGGGCGCGTTGTGAGTACCCTAAACATAACATGCATAAACATTTTCCAATAACCCCAAGTAAAATCTCCATGTTTCTTAAAAGCCTCACGGCTCAAACAAATGGAGTGACTGAACCAACCAATTAGGTAACACACACACACACACACACACAAAAAAAAAATGCAAGTAATAATAATTAAATCGCACTCATTTGTTAATATCTAGTATAAATTTATGAAAGAGCTGTCCAGACTACCCTTACATATAAATGCAATTAATATTCTACATCAAATTTCTCCAAGAGTCATTCATCAAGATTTTTGAATTTTAACATGACAACGATTACTTAGAATAACTGGAACATTAAATGAATTATTCAAAGTAAACTCTCACACAAAATAATATAGAAATTACCATTAACATAAATTTTGTATTTTTGACAATAACTTTAAATTCTTCTACGACATAAACAATCCTTTTCTTTTTTTTTTCAAATAATTTTCTCTTTCTCCCCAAATTAAGCAAGATTAGTTTAAATTACACTACTTAAAAAATACTATAATCTTACAAATAAAAATATTAAGTAACTCACAGTTGGTCAACAAGTGTCCATCAAACCATGCTGCAAATCGGAGACAACTTAAGCACATCATAATTAGCTGAAGATTAAGTCCTTTGAACTGGTTTTAGGTAATAAGTTCCAAAAATAAGTTCAAGAAAAATGACATCTTGTAGAATCCCAATGAAGAAGTTCGGCAATCAAATATTCTGAAGTATTAAAGTTGAAGGAAAAACAAAGGTAATAAGCAAGATGACACTCAGGTGCTTCGGCTGACAGCGACAACGGGAATTTTCGAGCGAAGACAGAATGTTGAATTTTTGTTCTTCTCACGAAGAAAACGCTTCTGTTTGGTACGAGCCATTTCACTTCCGTTTTACGGGAAAACTCGTTTCAAACTCGGTAGAGATCGCTCTGAGTTCTACTTCTCGCATAAATTTCAGGAAAAAATTCTCCATTATTCACATCTTTGACTTGAATAGGTCTATCATGCCGCATCGCAAGCGCGAGCCACCCGCCGCGGTACAGCTGCAGGGCCAAAGGCCCTCTCTGCTAATTCTTTTCTCTGTATCAAAACTTATCTCCTAAATTCCAGCGAACACAGCCGCAGCATTGCAAATCTCTTCAGCTAAAAGCCGAGTCCGTCCACAGAACGCAAACGCAAGCCACCCAAGCCAGGGTAAGCTTGGCCGCAGGGCCAAAGGCCCTCTCTGCTAATTCTTTTCTCTGTATCAAACTCAAAAACTCTCTCGAAGACTCAGATAAAAACTGACTGCAAAATTCCCGCAACAACCGAGGAAAACTCGGTTTCTCCTCCCACTCACAATTATAGGTCCAAAAGTTACACATAAAATTAAATTCTTGCCAATCCGAGACTTTTCAATGTAGACATTGTCTACAGTAGCACCTGCGAAAACTGGAAACTAAAAATTCGACCCCCCTTGCTAACAAGCGAAAAATCTAAGAAACAACAAAAAAACTGCCCCTTCAAGATCCAACTTACAACCTTTCCCTTTCTTCCGAAGCTATAAACAAGGCGGCATTCACAAAGCTGAAACGTAAGTGAGCAACGGGAGGCCAATTACTATAGCCACTTATACTGTTTGCTAACAAAGACAAGGGAACAACGATATACTGCTCAAGGTTGCAACTGTCATTTTAAAAGGCTATTCTCCCAGATGTTACTTCCGTTAAAAGACGCTCCCCTTCCTGCGTTAGAAAACTGAACCGTTGAAGGAAAAATAATTGCCTAAAGATTTTAAATACACTCTTTACTATATATATATATATAGATTCATTACGCTCTTCACAATTTCAAATTTAAAAATCAAATACAAATAAAATACTTAAATAATTGATTACCTAAATGATTAAAAACACAGAATTCGCGACACAACACTTTTATTGTACTATTTCTGAAATTGAAAGCACTGAAAACGCATTTATTCTACACAAGTATGCAAAGGCTTTTTAATTGGCGCATTTTTCTTGATGCCTTCCACGTTCATAAAAATTTACTTCTTTTGATAAATGACGTTAATCCATGTCTTCCAAAGCGTTCAAAATTCCATCATCTTAGCTTCTACACACTTTATATACGGTTATCCTCCGCAGATGGCGCTACGCTCGTTTTGTTGCTGTGTTGCCAACTAATTGCACTATAAATATAATTATTACTCCTACCATCTTTGCTTTGTGTAGTTCTGTGGTTCTCAAAATTTTCAAATTTTGTACCACATAAATACGACACAAAAATATATGTACCACCATAAACACATTTCGCCATTAAAAATCAATGCATCCTAAATGGAGTCTATATAATCAAAGAATAAAACTCTTTAAATTTATATTATTTTATTATATTCGTAAATGAAACTTTTACATTACAATAAAATATAAATAAGTATACTACGAGTTATACTGGAGTGCCGCGAGGATTCTTGGAAATCGTAACGTCGGGAAATTATTCAAAGCTCTTGGAAAAGTCTTCATTTCAACATTAAAGCTTAAAACATTAAAAACTTAAAAATATACGTGTTTCTGAATAATAAAGATTAAAAAAATGTTGAATTAAAAATGTTAATTTTACATTCATTTAATATTTTTGTCTGTTAAAATTGTACCACTAAAAATATTGTAATATACCACTAGTGGTACATGTACCACAGTTGAGAACCGGTGGTGTAGATCGTGTACAGTTATTTTTCTGCCCATTATTGAATTTCTTGTTTGTATTTTGTGTAGCTATCCTGACTTTAATCTCATATTCCAATCAATTAAGACTCTGGTTTGATTTCTCAAACTTCTGAAAAAATTTTCCTCCCTTTTCCTTTCTCTTCTGGGAATTTCACTTGATGTACTTACACGTGAAGTCCCTTTAGAGCAATATTTTAGTTGAACCAAACACAATGCGAAACGCACAATATCGCTGCATAACGTTACCGATATATTTTTGCAAAATGTTTTTACTCGTGATGAAGAGGACTGTCTGACTGCCTTCGAAACTGGCAGAATTTAAAAAAAAAAACGATAATCTAAGGTTACCTTTTATGCATAATTCTAAAAAAGGATAACTATGCAGGCATGAATGTTAGAAGCATTTTTAATGTTGTCGTTTCGAAAATTCCAGAGCGTTTCTTACGTTAGGCTGTAGTGTCTTTGAGGTTTCGAGGTTTCATATGTATGTTACAACGGCATGAATTGTTAGATCTTAAATTTATTTTCAAGGCATTTCGTTAAAATAAAATTTTTTACTGCTGCAATTCGGAGTCAATCGTATCTTTAATTTGCTATTCATATTTTATTTGTATTGCTCGAGAAATGTAATGACTTTTCAATAAACTCTTTTCTTATTTGCTTAAACAATTATTTTATTTTAACGTTAGAAACATCATTTGCATAGAAGCAGAAACACAAAATTTAAAATTAGGTAAAAGTGCAATCTTAGTCTGGCGGGGATTTTTAGAGTTTCTAATCATCTTCGAAACGAATTTTATTATTTTTATTATGTTTTATTAAAACATTTACACAATATTAAGGTTACTTAAATTGCTAATTTTAAATCCTTAGCATCCATTTACCTATCATCAAGTGGGAGTGGGTGGATCAGTATATTCGCCTTCTTTTATAATCGCATCATTCCTTTAACATGCACGTAAAGTATAAGAACTTTACTTTGATCTCAATTAAGATCTTAATCAATAACAAAATTTAAATGCTGTTGCTGTTGAGTCCACATTTCAAATATGAAAGGGAGATTGGTTCCCAGAGCCCAAGGAGGCTGGCCTTCTTCCAACTTTGAGTGAGAGCACCCTGTGGGATGGTTCGGTGGTCTCCCCCCCTGTCCCCTACTACCGAACCACGCGAGAGAACTTACGGCTAGCCATATATTTAGAGTGCCCCCAAGCAGCAAACATTCTATACATTTACAAATATCCGTGTTTTTTTCAGGATTCGAACCCGAGTCGTTCGGTTCGGCAGTTGGCTCCTCTAACAGCTATATCGTCTGGGTGGCTATTTTATCTTAAATCAGCGTATTACTGCTTGCGACTATTAGCAATAATCAGACATTTTATTATTTTAAATCATCAACTTTAATAGTTCGTATAAAATGGTTCGAAATGATTTACCCTCTTATGAAGGTGATTATCTTAGAAGAATGAGATTTGATACCAAAGTTTCATACCTATACTATCTCTTACAGAGGTGTTCGTCTTAGGAAGCTGCTTCACTTGTATGTTATAAAAATTCAATCAATAGCTAAAACATTTTCGAGTAAAATGTATCCACAAAATTAAATAATACTTTTAAAGGGCTTAAGAAAGAAATGTCTAAAAGTTAAATGTAAAGAATTCTCTTCAAATCGACCACTCAGGATTTCATCATATCTTTTTAACTTATGTGGATGTGCTCATCTTCCATATTAATTAAAACCTATGTTTATTTCTGTTCTCAAAAGCACTAGTCGTCTTAGGTAACAGTATTTCTGATCTGAGAAGGGTTCCCAGCAATTACATATTATTTCTAAAAAAAAAGTTTGCGTTTAAAAAATTTTTCGATTATACTTGTTCAATTTTTCATGAAGTCTTCCAATGACTGATGTAAAAACGAACCAGTTTTCGTTAATACTCCCCCGCTAAATTGGCCGCTAGTGACCGGGCGGTAAAGTGGCTGAACACTGGTAATTCGATCAGGCGGACGACCTAGTTGCACGACATTTTCGTGTTTATCCTAATTGCATAACGTAAATATGCGCCAGTTCCTTAAAATATATTCTACAAAGGCATCCCTCCTCTCAACTTAGCCCTAGCGCGTTTTGGCATAATCAATAAATTCAAATCCCATAGTCACATACACTGACTACCAATAAGTATTTGGACATCTATGCAAATGACGATATCTGCGGTCCTAAGGTACGTCACGGACTCCGCCGGTATATATCGTGTAGGAAACAGCATCGGCTTTAGTCGCATGCAAGATGCCTCGCAGTTCGGAGCCCTCTGATTTCGAGAAAGGTATAATTATCGGGTATCACAAATGTGGCCGATCCTTAAGGGACATATCTAGCGATCTGAAGTACCCCAAATCGACAGTGGCCTATGTGATTAAAGAAGTGGAAGGTGAGCGGTGATTGTCGGAATGTGCCCCGAGTCGGCAGACCAACGAAACTGGGAGATAGAGACCGGCGACTGCTGTCCAGAGAAATTCAGAAGAACCGCATCTAACCGATGGCCCTCATTCGCGAGGAGTTTCAACAGGCATCCGGGAGTATAGTTTTAATGAATACCATCCGTAAGGAAACACATCTGCTTGGTTTTCATGGTCGTGCTGCTGCCCATAAGCCTTTGATCACAAAGTCCAACCGCGCTACTCAGTTAATGTGGTGCGAAGCACATCGAAATTGGAGCGTAGATCAGTGGAAACGGAGTCTTTGGAGTGACGGATCAAGGTTCACCCTTTACCGTTCGGATGGTAGGGTTTGAGTCTGGTGTCTACCTGGAGAACATCTCCTGCCAGAATGCATTGTGCCAACAGTCAAGTTCGGCGGAGGTGGAATTAGGGTCTGGGGGTGTTTCTCCTGGTATGGGCTGAGACCCTGGATCCCCATTCATGGTAAGCTAAACTCCGATGCCTACTTCAGTATTTTGGATGACAATGTGCTTCCTACGTTGTGGCAGTTTTACGGGTTGGACCCCTATTACTTTCAGGACGACAATGCCAGTTGTTTTGTTTCGACGTTAACGAAGGCTTGGTATGGTGCCAATGGACTTCATCGAATGGACTGGCCTGCCCAGAGTCCAGACCCGAACCCTATGAAGAACCTCTGAGACGAGTTGCATCGCCGAACTCAGGGGTGCACTACCCGTGCAAAATCGGTGAAGGAGCTTCTATGTCTTCTCCAAGCCGAGTGGAAGAAAATACCACTAGCTGTCATACAAAGTCTTGTGGAAAGTATGCTCCGGAGGGTCCACGCTATAATTACCTCTCGTGGAGGCTCTACCAACTATTGATTTTGAATAAAGTTAGTTTTTTCTATCACAGGTGTCCAAATACTTATTGGTAGTCAGTGTATTATGTAACTGACTTTTTTCATAACCAACAAATCGACATTCAAATAATTTATTGCACGCTATACATGATAATGTTAATGACCCTTTAAGAATAAACGGAAACAAAACAAAATATAATTTTCACTAAAACAATATCAGATTAACAAACGTGAAAGAAAATAATTTGATAAGTAACTAAGCAATTTTTATAGAGGTAACCTTGTAGGGTTTAAATTTTATTTAACTAACATTAATTTAAGTTAATATCCTTTTCTGTTTAGCCTTCATTTTCTACTAGAAATGCTCGTGCCAGAGTATGTAAATTGTAGTAGCACGCGCGTTTATTCAAAGTTAGCGGAAGCCAGTTGAATTAAAAAGTAGACGAAACCAGAGTGTGAAAGTCTTGCTTTCAAACTACGCTGGAGATATTGCTCGGTAGAATTTAGATCAGCGCGTATCGGCCTGTGTGCCTAGCTTTGCAGAAGTGCTAATTTTCAACTATTTAATCAGAAGTCTTGCTGAAATCTCAGCGGTAATTAAAAACGCGGTTAGTTAGGATCTCAGAGCCTCGTCGATAGTGTTTGATATTTGTTCATCTAGTTTCTTATTTTCAGTTTTACCTTACTTTTAGTTGAACCGCCGGGTTGGCGCAGTTTGTGAATGTCAAGTAGACGTATCTGTCATTTTAAAGATCAAAAATAAAAAGGGTTCTAACCCCTGCTAACGTTTCTGTGTATACGTACGCATAGCCACAAACACTACCCCAGTTTCTGACAAGTTGGGCTAACGAGATCTTACAACCTCATGCTGTTAATTTCTTTCCTTTTTCTCAACAATTTTAGACTGCATTTTCCATGAAAAATTACCAGTAAAACTTATTGAAAAATTTTTAGTAAACTTATAAAAAGATTAATTTATTAATGACCTATGTTAATTAAGAATGTAAATTTAAAATTAAGTGCTATACGTTACATTAATTTTCTTCTCAGTTTCAGTTTTTAAATACTTAAGTTTGCTTCTTACGCTTTCAACAAAAATTTATTAAGTTCATTAAAAATATGAAATACAGAAGTAAAAATAGCCCTCTATCCTTCCTGCGCTCTCAAATCATTATGCGAATATGCATTTGCAGGTTTTTAAAACCTGAAAAAGTGCATCTCTGCGATGTTACAGTCATGCGATGATTTGTAGGTACTTTATTTTTTACCGCGATATTTTCGACGTCGATGTTTTTAAACTGCGAAGTTTTTGAACCGCATTATTTTCGACCACGATATTTTGTACCACGATGTTTTCTCTTTGTTTTATTTTCTCCCATGATGTTTTGTACCACGACGTTTTCGCCTTGCGTTGCTTTCTTCCCGACGTTTTCGTCCGCGATGATTTTGCCGCGATGTTTTCGGCGGACACACTTTGATAATGAAGGACCTGTACCTTTTGCACTCGAAGTCGATGGTTACAGCCGAAGGCGTTGCGGCAAAAACATCGCGGACGAAAACGTCAAGGAGAAAACAACGCAAGGCGAAAACTTCGTGGTACAAAACATCGTGGGAGGAAATAAAGCAGAGAGAAAACATCACCGTTCTAAATATCGTGGTCGGTTCAATATAAAGCGGTTCAAAAACTTCGCAGTTTAAAAAAACGTCGTCAAAATATCGCGGTAAAAAATAAAGTAACTACAAATCATAGCATGACGATAACATTGCACACATGCGTTTTTCAAATCCCATACTGACATATTATGTAACTGCCTTTCGTCATAACTAAGAAATCGACATCCAAAAAATTGATTGCGCGCTGTACATGAAAATGTTAACTATACTTAATAAACGAAAACAAAACAAAATATAACTTTTATTAAAACGATATCAGATTAACAAATATGAAGGAAAATAATTTGATAATTAACTAAGCAATTTTTACAGAGGTAACATCATGCAGTTATTTATCTTCCCCTTTCTAAGCATTTTTAGACTGTATTTTTCATAAATAAAGGTTAATTTATTAATGACCCTTGTTAATTAACTATGTAAATTTAAAATTCTGTTTAAGTTGTATAAGTTGCATTAATTTTCTGCTCATTTTCAATTTTTAAATACTTAAATTTCCTTTTTATTTTTTCAATAAAATTTTATTAGTTAATTCAAAAATATGAAATATAGAATTAAAAGAATTCGTCTTTTCTTCTTACGCTCCCAAATGCGCATTTACAACTTTTAAAGCTTGAAAATGCATTGTGTGCGATGTTATTGTCATGCGATGATTTGTAGGCATTTTATTTTTTACCTCGATATTTTCGACGACGATGTTTTTAAACTGTTAAGTTTTTGAATCGCTTTATTTTTTACCACGATATTTTGTACCATGATGTTTTAGAACTGCGTTGTTTTCTCTTCGCATTTTTTTCCCTTCCACGATATTTTGAACCATGATGTTTTAGAAACGCGTTTACTCTTTGCTTTCTTTCTTCCCACGATATTTTGTATCACGACGTTTTCGCTTTGCTTTGTTTTCTCCGCGACGTTTTCGTCCGCGATGTTTTCGGAGGACACCAAGTCGAGAGTCTTAATCTACGCCAAACAAAAGGCTGTCGCGTTTTCTAATTTCAGGATTTATTTATTTAATTTTTTATATATTAAGTGCATTCTATGTGATAAGTGCGTAATTATCGTGTATTTTGTTTAATATTAAATTTTATACTATTTATTTTGCTTGACAACGCTCATTTCATTCATAATATAGACCTTTTGATTCTGAGTCCACTGACATTGAAATTGTAAGAGTATATCAAGTAGAACCAAAGTTATAGGCAAGAACTCTTTTAGTAGATCTTGACGACATTTCGAGGTTTCTCGTCAACTAGAGTCGTCGTAATTTTGCGAACGAGCTTCTTTCTCGGTGGTTACTCTGTGAATTAAGCAATTTTTACACTGTGGACTAGACTGTGCGAACGATTTTCGTAATCTGCGATATTCATACGAAGGAGCGTTTTGGCTATATGTTTTTCCTTGAACCAATTATTGCTGTTTATTATGCTGTAAGAGTTGTTATTTGTCTAAAAACAATTAAAGATCTTTCTGCCTCTACCATACTGTCATTAATAATTTGGCTATTTCTAGTCACAGCCCATTTCCAATGTATTTATAATATTTTTATGCCTAAGCAATACGGGTCAGGGCATCTGTGGTAGCAGGGGAACTCCCGAACATCACCTGAGGAGCTGTCACTGATGTCTAGCCACCACTCTGACTTTCAGACACTATAGATGACAAAACCCCGTACCAACGCTATATAATCAAGCAAAAGCCATACATTACAGAAATCAAGACTATCCTGGATATCCTGGAAGCACACGAGCTGGATCTGCGTCATGTCACTTAATTTCTCCTTTTTCGCAGTCACATAGTACATGCCCACAGCAATACGCAGTTCTTTTAACAACATTCCCACTAAACCTCCTTTGCATTCCTTGCCAAACCATAACGTGTAGAGGATTTTAGAATAGCGGGGCCGTGGGACTACACCTCTCTAATTGCACAATATGACGAAAAAGTACTGATACTCCCGTCTTCCGTTACTTGTACCTGTCTGCTGTCTTGCGGATATTAACAGCCGTACCGATGGCCTCAGATTCGAATTCGGAAGACGGCTTGGATAAGTGTATAGTGTCTGTGCGGTAGAAAAGCATTCAAAATACATGGCGATTGGAATGTGCTCTCGATAGGTTTAAGTTAGAAAAGAGGGTTTTGATACGGAATCGCTAAGAATGTTTCTGACGTCAAAAAGAGTAATATTATTTACTTTTACAGTGTTCTTTATTTCATTTTAATCATCGCTTCATATTAAAATTAATAATCAATAGCACATTCATTTGCATAATTGATTCTAAAAGTTTAAATTTTATGACTAGATTTCTGGGTCTATGAAATAGGTACCAGCTAAATACCGTAAAGATTTAAATAAACCTAAGACTTAAAGCAGTCGGTATGAAAGGGAATTAACTGCATTGTAAATATATATTCTCTCAAAATCTCAAGACACAAGAAAGATAAATGATAGCCCTCAAAATGGGCTGACTTCAGACAGAAAGGCGAGTTTCGCTGAGCAGGTACAAAGAGGCAAATGTTCTCCGAAATATTTCCCATTCAGAGTCGATATTAAAGCTTCTGCATTAGTCATTCTCCTATCTTACACTTACAGGAAGCATTCGTAGCGCTTGCAAATTTAGATTTATATTCAGAGTAACAGATCAAGGTTACCTTCTATCTTAAGATTTTAATGTTATTGATTATGCTTTCTGAAACGCTTTATATGTTTAAAGTAAAAGCGCGTTTATAAATTTTTAGCTTCCAAAACATGAGAAAATATCTTAAAGTTGCAAATGATTCTTGTTGATTTCAAGTTTTTATTACAGAGGGTTTATTAAAAAAAGTCTTCTTTTTGCCATTTGATTAAAGTAAGGTTTAATTACAGAGGAAAAAAGTTATTTCTTCTTATCGCTATTCATTAATTCATCGTATCTTCTTCTGTCTCCCTTTACGTTGTATTTAGAAACACTAGGTTGATTCGAAGCAGGAGAGATGAAAGATGAGCAAAGCCTTCGCCGGGAATCGAACCACGGACCTCTTGGTTACACGTCGAGCGAGCTGACCTCTACACCGCGAAGGCACGCGGGAGAAATAGCTTATATACCCAGTCGCCCTTTGCCCTTTTAAAGACCCACAGTCGCCCTAGGGGGCCCTAGGGCCCCATCGCTAAATCGTGGTGGTGAAGAATCATCATCCACCACATTTTAGTTCGGGCTCCACTTGTAGAGTCATTAGGTTATTTGGAAGTAGGAGAGATGAAAAATGAGCAAAGCCTTCGCCGGGAATCGAACCACGGACCTCTAGGTTATGCGTCGAGCGTGTTGACCACTGCACCACGAAGGCAGGCGGGAGAAATACCTTATAACGTATATATATGTATATGTCCCCAATATGGGTCCACCTCGGCTCGGTGGAAGGGCGGCAACGTTTCCCAGACAGGGAGCGGCAAACGGGCCCTCCTCCAAACTGCGGGTGGCTTCACTTCATGGGGGACTGAACAGATTTGATGGTAAATTACTCTTTTCTCTCACAAAGCTGTACTCAGTAGTGAGTACTCTTACCTGGCTGGCGATGCTCGTAATAAGATCGTCTTGTCGGGTAGGTCTAGGTGAGTGACACATTTATTGGCGATAGAACGTACTTCAGTCTTGGAACCGGTTTATTTCTTTTCGGTGTATGTAGAGGGTGGTCATACAAAAAACTCCTCTTGTGATGATTTTAAACAACAGAAGTTTCACGGTTACGGTTACAGTGAAAAATTTTGAAAAATTTCGAATGGCAACACCAACTTGTTTCCTGTGTAAACTGATCAGCGTACTGAAAAACCGTAAATGGCGTTGAACGCTACACTTATGACGAAAATTGCCGACGTGAAACGTGCGGAAAAAGAGCATTATAAATTACCAATGATACAAGAGAGAAGAGGTAAAGAAAACTTCTATTGGAATTCGCTGTAACCGTGAGAGCTATTTTGTTTTAAATCATTACGATCTCGAGCGTATACCTTCAAATAATAATGTCTGAAATTTTATTTAGATTATTTGAGCGGAGAGACTGTTAGGGTTTCATACATAGAGGAAGTATTTTTTATGACCACTCTGTATGTCCCTCATGTTGTAGAAAAACGGTGGTTCTTAGAGCCACAAAATTTTGACCACTCACTGTCCTCCACTCCAGTATGCGCACATGGAAGCTGAATTTCGACTTTTTTATTCATGTTATATTTGGTGCAAATTTAATGAAGTTTTGAAATTTTGATTAACAAATTAAGCTATTTAGATGTAATGTGGTACCACTCGGCGAAGCGTAAGATAGTTATATCATAAATTTAATAAGAAAACTCTGTGGTTAAAAAGGAATAACTTGCCTCAGGAAAGTTAAGATATTTATGTTTTAGAATTAATCAGGAAATTCATCAAGTAAAAAGAAATGTGTTGCTATTCGTCAAAGATAAAGATACTTGCTTGTCTATCAAACATAATAAAGAAAGTAACTTAAAAGAAATGATTTGCTATTGCTCAAAAAAATATTTTCATATTTTATGCACCAGTGTGTTGCCATTCGGCAAAGCGCAATATATTTTTCATTACAGAGTAACAAACTAAGCGATTTAAAAGCAATAAACGCAGTTCTTCTCTATTATTACAGGTCCTCTGAATTTACTCTAGCTGCATTCATTAAAATCATTATTTATTTTCAAACCAAAAATACCCTGTTAAAATGATTCTTTTCGTGTGATTCCGGAATAAATAATTCTAGGATCATATAATCAGAGAGTTATAATGATTCTTGGATAATGAGATCCCAGGATCAAAATGATTTTTCGCTAATGAGATCATCTTATGAAAATGATCCTCTGAACTGTAGCTATAATTAACTACAATTAAGTTACACAACTGCATTAATATGAATTAAAAATTGAAAAGATAAATTAATTATTCGTATCGCAAGTATTTAAGGAGTAATTAACAGTAATCGTCTCTAGAAACCCGTAGCTTGCATAAATATGTTGTAGTGAATCATTTAATTTTGACTTGATGTTTATTCATCAGTGAAGATTATATTTTATGAATTCGTAATAATTACCTTAGAAAAAAAAGTGAAAAAAATAAAAAAAAAAAAAGTAGAGGAAATTGAAGCCTCGAGTAACAGTCTGATATCTCGAAGAAGGCATTACTTCTATTTTAAGTCTAGACTTTTCAGGTAAGAGCAATTGTTTCTTCTAGCAATAACAAGCATCTTTGACTGAATTTCCCATTTATGCACGAGTGCTTTCTTTTTACCTCGAATAAGAATTTATGATTCTATAAAATTCCCATACCTACACTTCTCCCGCACTTTTCTTTCATTTAAGAGGCCTCATTTCCCCGAATGCGTAGACGTTTTGAATGGAGGCGATTTATTTATTTAAATTCCTCCTTAAAAAGCTCCTTAAAATTGCATTTAGGAGCTTCTTTGATTGGCAGGCGTCCGATGGCAACAGTCATTGGGTTGTTTGGATTGGACTGCTCGCGCAGGAAATTGCTTTCGATTGCCAGGGCAGTCAGTGACGTGTTTCGATCAGGTTGTTTTGAATTCTCATTTTCTAATACGAGGCAGATTCATTTATCTTGCGATCAAACAGCTCATTCTGTCGAGAAACAATTTCCTCAGAATTCGGTTGCAGTTAAATTTTATATTCACGTATTTAAAAAATGTTTTCCTAAAGGAATTAAAAATGGAAGGGAAAACACTTGGAGCTTTAAAAGTAAAGATTAAAGGCAAACATCGTAAAGAAAAATTTATCATTAAAATTTTTACAGCAGAAATAATTCTCATTTAATTTTTTAAAGTTCTATTTGGAGCTTAGAATGCGATTAATTCGCAGTATATTTTTAGAGAAGATCCAAGTACAATAGCCTAAAAATATTCAAATGTAGAAATAATCTAATATGCAAGTAATGAACATAGATATAGACCTCGAAATAAAAAAATAATAACTGAAATCTGAAATCTGCGGATATGTTTTCGACATTTACGGAATAATCTCTTATTCGTTAAGTCTTATGAAATCTCTGAAAACTCACGAATTCGTGTGGCAATAAAACTATTGCCTTATTGATACATAATGAACAATACTCAGTCAAGATTTTAAATAAAACAGTTAACTAACTAAAGGTGCAACATTATGTAAAAAAGAGTTTGTTTTGTTTTATTTATTGTTTTATTTATTTCTATGTTTTTTTAATTCTACATTCTTCATTGGTATAAAGTAGAAAGACTATTTTTTAAATAAGCGCCGTGTGAGAATTTTGAAATTTCGCCTATGAGTGATAATCAGTGTGTCACAGGTTTCCGACATGCGTACAAAATTTGACGCCGGCTTCCTTTAATTGTAGGCTGTTCTTTAATTAGTTTTACTTAGTCTTTACTACGACTGCAGAAGGCTTATCGAAATTATAACTGAATGAGAAAAAAGTTTCAACAATCTTTTCATTTAAAACTTTAACCTTAACAAATGTGCGGCTTGTATTTACAATTTAAACATCCGCACTTTGCGAGATTTCACATAACTTAGAATTTTAGTTAAAATTATAAGTAAATTAATGCTGGAGCTTCCCAGTGCATAAGCCTAACAAACGTGTCTCAATTCGAACTAAATGCGCGATTGATTCGGCTATCAAAATAACTAACGCTGTTAAGTCTCAGAACTGGACGAGGATATATCACAACGGTCAGCGTCGCTGCCAAATCTCCTTTCCGTCCAGATAGTATAGCCATCGGTTGGTTGCTTAATATTGAGTGAGCTTCTTTTCCAGGTATATAAAATTACCATACGAAATTGGCACGCAAAATCATCAGAAGATTCCACTATAAATCAACCAGATCTCTGACCGGCTGCTCTGACGGTCAGCCTCAATTACAAAGATAATTCATCAGTGGTTGTACGTAGTGTACAAAGCAGTGCATTTCATTACAAAATGTTACACTGGCATACTGAACAAAGAAAAATATTATTTACCAGGTTATTTGATAATTTGACTTATAACTGATAATGTGTGATCATTTTCGCTATAAAGATAACGTTCAATGTGTCGAAAACTGTACCATAATGCTCTCAGTCGAGAACTAATAGAAAATATGCAGTAAAACTCTCAACAGCACAGCATATCTTTCTACAAAACATTACAAAAAATCCTATTATGCTATGTTATTATATAGTTCTAGTTAATTTGAGTGTCCAAGAGTATAGCGACTATTCTTTGCTCTTCTTACAACTACAGAAACAAAATCCAGAGAAAGGTTAAAATACCCTTTTATTCAGCTCAAAGAACGATAACAGTCGGTCCCCCTTGTGCTTACAGGAAAACCTCCGCTTGGGCTTAAGATAAAAAATAAGAAATTAAACTTATCAGGACTGGTATTTCTTCTCGTGTGCTTGGCGAACATGATGTGTCCTGACTCGTTGAGTTTGACTGCAAACTATGTGCTATGGAGCGTAGCAAAGGCGACAAGATGACAAGATTTAAATTACCCTTTATTTTCCACGATATCACAGGCGCTCCCGTACTTCGGGATACAAAGACCAACCACTTGTGGTCTGAATGTAAGAATATAAAACTACTAACTAACTAAAATTTAAATAAGAGCTAACTTTTAATATTTTACACAGATGACTAGCATCAAGACTAGCCTTTTAAATTACTACGTCTGTAGTACGCAAACTGCGGAACACTGCAATACGTCTTTAACTTTCAAGAGGGTCAAACCTCTGGCCTTAAAGGCGAAAAGTAACTGATGGCGAGCTCACGTGAAGAACTCGTAGCAAGAGGGCACTTTCTCCTTCCTTCCTATACTATTGGCAAAAAGCCATAACTTAAATACTTAAGCGTCAACAAGTGGAATTTGCATAAACATATTCACGCGTTAATTCTGGCCGGAAGTGGAAAATAAGAGATGATAGTAAAGTTTTAAAATAAAATAGTTAACGTTAGTGAACTTAAAATCCTTACACAAACAGTAAAATATAATATTATATATTGCTATTATAATTGTGACGCTGATTGTCATACCGGAGGTTTCGAATCACTGAGAAGGCACTGATGTTTGTAAACGAATAGTGTTTGTACGACAAGAGGGCACTCGAAACATACAGCGGGTATTTAGTGGTAGGAGAAGAAGGGTGGGAGACTCTTAGACCACCCAAGGAGAGATTTCCAGCAAAATTCACGCTCAGTTAATGTGGTGTAACTAAACTTGTACGGCCGATGGTGAAATTGTGTTGCCCGACCAACTTATGCCTGTACCTGCGAAAGATTTTTTTTTGTCTAACTTTCAAGAATTCTGTTCTTATATAAAGATATCGCATTTACTTCCCGTAAGAGTTAACGAATACTACAATTTAGAGTAAAATTTAAATCATAATACAGAAGTTAATTAAACTAAATATACTACGTCCTGAATTCACGGCATCAGTTTGTACGTTTCGTAGTCTGAGATTGTAAATGTTTAAAAGAATACAGAATCTGGCTAACTAGGGATCCATAATCAGCTTAGGAACTGGTTCAAAGAATCGAGTCATTTAACTGAGTGAACGAATAGAGATCTCACAAAACTGAGGGATAGTTTCTTTGAAAGCTCTGTGAGGCTTATTCTAATTTTATTAACAGTTATTTTAAGTTATGCACCTTTTCTATCAATTCTAATTTCAGCTTACAATTTCCTAGTAGAATGTAATTTCAGAAACGCAGTTAATGCGAATGAGTAAAAGTACTACTTAAGTCGATGTTTCACTGACTTCAGGAGAGAGACAGTCTGATTTTCCTGACTAGCGCGCGTTTGCCTTTTGGCTACGTTCTCTCTTAGATAGTACGCTCGGCCATACTTTAGGCCTTTGCTTGGCTTCGTCGATTTAATTAAAATTTAGGGGCCAACTACTTAGAATTCTGATAGTCTCGGCTATACCTTTCAGATAGCTTTAGTTAAGCTTAGTTTAGTTTAAATTCATAATTATTTAAGTTCAAGCCCAAGTGGAGGCTTTGTGTATACACCGAGTTAGGAATTGATTGTATTTATTCTAAGAAATAAAGGGTAGTTAACCCTTCTTAAAAGTCTTACGTGTTTATTCTCGCACTTAAGCGATTATTCGCTTGTTAGTGTTTGTGGGGTTCTAAGATTGAACATTGGATTTAGATAAGTAAAACCCCACAGCTCTATTGGCATTAATTCTATAGAGAAACAGGTTTTAGGGAAACTCAAAACTACATTTGAAAGAAATCAATTCTTGGAATAAGTGGTTGAGTTGATTCTTCTGATCTCACAGCTCGTTCGATTCTTTTCGCTATATTCTTACACACCATATTTGATTTACTTCTAGCTCCTGTTCTTATTCCTGAAGACTACTGTTAGTAAACGGTGAGTCGTAAAAAAGAACCGATTCAGCTCAGTGACCAAACGGCTTTAATCTGATCCCATAAAAGAGCAGCTTTTTTTATCTGTGCCACCGAGTGTGAAATATTCTCAACCCGTTTCTCAACAGTGTGTTCATCCGATTCTCAACAGCAAAGCCATCGGAGAACAAATTCCACGCAAACACAGAAGATTTAAGCAAATGGGATAGAAAAGGAAAATTTCTGATGGAAATTTGAAAACGACTCTATTCACGGCAATCCTCACAGAACTTTGCCGTCGATTTCGGTGGCTGAGTGTTTTTAAAATGACATTCAAAAACTCATGGTTCATTATGATAAATCATTAAACCTACACGGAAGTTAAAACAGAAATGTGTGCGAAAATTCGGAATAGTATGTTTTTTGAAATTATTATACTTTTTACGTTTCTATTGCCGAATCGTACTTTTTTAACAGTATCGCACATATTACAAATAAAATGAACTGAATGAATGGAATCTTAGACAGTGAAAAAGCATCTTAACAATTTGCATTACAGTAAATACAGATTTGGCTTGCAGAAAAAACGGAACCCAGCTTCCAGATTGGCCGAGGTTTTAATCTGTGTTCTAGTTAAGTGTCATTTTATTTTCATTTTGCTCGTTATAATTCCCCTACAGACCTATATAACCTTCAAGCACGTCTTGTTTAAGTACCCTGCGAGATTAAAGGCTTATTTAGACCCATAAAAGAACAATTTGCCAGAAGTAGCTTCATTTATCGTTCCACCGCATGCCAAGCAGAGAGGACTCTGTGTCCAGCTCCCAATAAATGCCAATTCGAGGGCTGTCGTTCGTCGTTACTTTAATTCTGAGAATTAGTGTCTCT
>KK121985.1:396899-439679 GCA_000611955.2 Stegodyphus mimosarum
CTTTCCCACAAGCTTGCAGAACTATTTAGTTGAACTCCTCTGAAGAAAATTCACACTTAGTATGCAAAATTCATGGTTCACTGTGACGTCTTGTTACAGCACAGCATTAAAATTTATAACTAAATGACTGATGCAGCTCGTGAATCATATATCTATTATATACATGGTGACATGTGACGTCAACATTTAGCTCCTATGTACCCTCAGCGATCGTTTCCAAATATTAATTAGCCATTGTTCCTTAAAACGTCTTCAACGAGAAAATAAGCTCCTAATAGATCTCCCGTGCTTTGCTGTGATACAATTTAAGCTAATCCGCATTATTTAAAATTTGCTATTTCAAATACTTTAGCCCAATATAATTATCCTTTTCTAAAGGAATTTTATCCAACCTAACAGTTGTAACGTTAAAAAACTAAAGCATATAATTTAAGTTAAAAAAATAAGAAGTTTGACGTGGCATCTTGGAAACTTTGCATTACATATTTTACTTCGCACCCTGTTATTTTATTCTAACGCATCTTAGAAACTGTTTGCATTACATATTCTACTTCGCACCTTGTTATTTCACTCTAACGCCTTTCAGCCATTTCTAAAAAGGATAAAGAACTAAACAAAAAACTGTCTGTTTTCGCAATAATGTGCACATCAGGATTGTTAGCAATGATTGATACCTTCTAAAGTTAATAAGATTGAAAATACTCGCGCGTTTCAGCACTTGAGCCAAAATTAGTTTTAGGATGTTATATAATAATGTGTGCCGTGATATTAAAAACGCCCAGGTAATATAGAAAATTGAAAGAAAAGGGCTTTGAGGGGAAGACTGGCGTGATGGTAATGGAATAATATTTTCTTTGTTTTGATAAGTATCAGCATTTACGCGTATAATTTTTATCTTTCGTTTGCCTTCGAATTAGTGAAGAATCTAAATTCAGCTTTACAACAGGTAGACTAAACCTAACATTATCAAAACAAAAGTAAACTTTTTTGATATATCCTAACAATTCCGCCATTTTGATAAAAACTTCAGTTTTATTCCGTTTTTAATAAAAGTCTGTGTAAATGCACTTGATTAATTGTTAGTCATAAGTTATCCATAGTTTGCAATCCAAAGCTTAACATGTAAATCTATAAGAATAAAACTCTTTTGATTATATGTTAACCCAGTCTAGCCGATCATCAATAAGCTATTCATTAGACTGGAACTTCGACTCTTCTGAAAATACTTTTTTTGTTATTTATGGCAATCTTTAAATGATGTTTCCTCACTAACAACACTATTTTTAAGCTTTTTAGCGATTTCTATGATGGTGACTCTGTTGTGTCTAAGAGTGCTTAATTAGTTGATTACTTACTTCGATTCACTACTCACTCTTTAAAGTTACCTTTGTATGTTGGATAATTATTATTATTATTATTGCTTAATCCGGTTGTAAACTCAGTATACAACAAAAATGTAAAAGAGAACTTTACGTCTTCCCTGAAATTAAATAGACCTAAAATAATACAACACACATTTTTAAGTCTCCTGGACTCATAGCTGCTTTTGAAAATTTACAACATGTTACCTGTCTACAACTCTATTAGTTACAACATTAGCTTGGTCTAAAAATCAAAGTTCCATTGAGGTATAACACCCACCAACCGTGCCAAATTAGGTGCTTAAGTTGATTCCTGAAACAGCAGCTTCTTTTCCAGAAGCAGGGCAGCACAGGCAGCTAAAGCGAAGTCTCTACTGCAAATCCTGCCGCCGCTTGTTCAAAAATCTGCGTAACTTAGACTGAGAGACTGCTTGCCGTAGCGAGCCATAAAGGAAAGCATAATCTTTAACTCTTAGTCAGCTTAAATGTTACAATTCTCTGATTAACCCGAATTAGTACCTCAGTTGAAATTAGGTTGTCTTTATCGGTTAAAGTTCTTGGCCGACGACTACGGTACACTGCGAAAAAAAAGTAATTTCGTAGTGTCTTTTACACAGTCCAGTCACATTAATGTGACCACCACGTACTTTCCATGTCAGAGTTAAATAACCAATCACAGAAGGCAGGTAGCAGCACAGTGCAGTTGAGCGTATATAAAGGGTGTGTGAGGGCTTCGGAAAACATTTCAATCGTTGGCGTAATGCAGAAACGAAGCGATTTATCCGACTTCCAAAAGGGCATGATCATTGGCTTTCGGGCCAAGGGTGGAAGCATTTCCGAAACGGCTGAGTTTGTGAACTGTTCGCGTGCCGCCGTGGTAAAAGTGTACCGTGCATGGCAAAATGGGACTGTCCAAAATCAGCGACGTGGCAAATGTGGTGCACCACGGGCCATAGATGACAGAGGCGAACGACGGTTGCGGAGATGCGTTCGGGCAGATAGACGGGCTACCGTTGAGCAACTGACCACCAAAATGAACCAAGGGGCTACCAAAAGTGTCTCCCAAAGTACTATTCAGCGAACATTGCTGCGTCTGGGCCTCCGAAGCAGACGCCTGGTTCGTGCACCTATGCTGACTGCTGTTCATCGACGGCGAAGGCTAGAATTTGCACGCCAGTACAGCAGCTGGACGTCCACTGAGTGGCGACAGGTTGCGTTTTCGGATGAATCGCGTTTTATGCTCCATCGGACAGATGGACGTTGGCGTATAAGGCGTGAAACCTCTGAAAGGAACCACCCTGCAACCATTGCCGGAACGGTCCAAGCTGGAGGCGGGAGCATTATGGTCTGGGGAATGTTTTCCTGGCATTCTCTAGGTTCACTGATCATTGTGGAAGGCACAATGGATCAATACAAGTACGCATCTGTCCTTGCGGACCATGTTCACCCCTACATGCGCATTGTTTTTCCTCAGGATGATGGCATCTTCCAGCAGGACAATGCGAGGTGCCATACAGCTGCCAGTGTACGTGCGTGGTTCGAAGAGCACCAGGATGAGTTTACCGTCCTCCCCTGGCCAGCAAACTCACCTGACTTAAACCCAATCGAGCATCTGTGGGACCATCTCGATCGAGTTGTTCGCGCCATGGATCCTCAACCGCGTAATCTAGCGCAGCTGGCCACGGCATTAGAGTCGGCATGGCTCAACATCCCAGAGAACCCCTTCAGGGACCTATGTGACTCTCTTCCTGCACGTCTCGCAGCAGTCCGCTCTGCGAAAGGTGGTTATTCTGGCTTTTGACAGATGGTCACATTAATGTGACTGGACTGTGTATTTTGCGCAGTGTACATATTCATCTTTTGCCTTGAAAAATTTGAAGCAATCCTGTAGTCTAGAACATTCACAATCACGCATCTCCAAACTGGGTTTTGTGGGAATTGATACTACTGGCATATTTGTTAGTAAAATTCTAATGAAGATTCACTGGGCAACACTTTTTTCCAAACTTTGCGCATTAACAGATTGATTAAAATTAAAAGAAAAGATGGTAATATATACTAGCATTTGCTGTTGACATGTTTAACCATTTATGTGTTTGCCCATGAGTTTTGATTATGCTTTTTACAAGAATGATGAAGAAAATTTCTGCTTATAATTGAAAATCAATCAGCTAGTGGATGTCTAGAAACAATAACAAATAGATACTAAGGAAGTCATATGAATGGACTGAAATACACCGATATGTAAATGAGAAACACGTCTCATTCACTTAAGGAGTAACGTATGTATTACATTAAGAAAATTCACAGAATTTATAATTGAGAGAGAGTTGGACGTAAAATAAGGAGAACATTCCTTTATAGGATAGGTGTGTTTAAGGTGTTCCTGAAATGAGTGAAAGAAGCTTAAAGTTTCAGAGCTCTTATAATACTGTAGAGTTTGTATTTTATGATCTAGGAAAAGTTGCGCCTCTTGAAAAAATATTTTCTATAATGAACTATACCATGCATAGTATGATTTTGGGAAACAGTCTCGCCTCAACAGTGCATTTAAAAGTTATATCAAATCTCTTACAATAATGTAATAAGAGCTCAATAAATTTCTGCCTGTAAAACGGTTTTCTGTTTCATTTCTTTATCATGATGAATTCTGGTCCCATGTGTCTTCCAATGTCCAATGTTTAGCGTATAGAAAAAATCTGATAAGTTTGCATTAAAAACTTAAATTTCGTTCAAAGGCATCTTGCAGGGAATTATTCTATTCTGGCTACAGTTACGGAAATAGGGCAAAGTTTAAAAGATTCACTTAGACAAAATGACGCTATTAAATCTATAAAATTTTTATCAATTAAAAGTATTAATCAAGAGGCAAAGAGGTGTGTACGTATATTATAATTTTAGAAAAGTTAGTGTTTAGACCATTAGTGCTGAAATTCTTATAATATTGTTACGGATTTCATGTTTATTTTGCTGTTTATTTAGAATTGTAATTAAAAGTGCTTTATTTTCACGTATTATTTTATTTCACGCATACAATTTTTGAAGAGAAAGCTACATTGAAAAAGTAAAAATAAAAGAGCACGTGCATTTAATATTTAATAAATAAATATTTCATAATTGCTGTTGCCATCGACAAAAATCGAGGTTTTACCAGAATGTTCTAGTAAATAATTAAAAAAAAGCTTATAAAAGCCGACTTGAAACACCTCAGTTCAGTTGTAGCTGCACCTGTTTAAAGCGAACTGCTGTTTGTTTACTTAATACTGTGATTGATTATAGCGAATTCGCTGTGAGACTGGATTACCTTTATCTGAAATGAATTTTGTTTAACGTTTAAGATATTTTGATATTGTACGAATATCTGTGAAGAAATGTTTCAGCATTTTGATTTATTTCTTGTGAAAAGAATACATTTTTGTTAACTTTTTAACGACTTGTGCATTCAATCCGTAACGAACCCGTACGTATGCAACAATTTTTGGCGTGAAGAGTGGTTTGTTTTAATGCCGATAACACGAGCAATGGAAGAACAGGTGAGACAGCTCGTGTCTGCCTTTGCTGCATTCCAAGAAGAGATGAGAGCTGGCCAAGTATCAGTTAAAGAAGAGATGAAAGCTGACCAACTAACGTTTAAAGATGAAATGAAGGCTGTTCAGGAATCTGTTAAAGACGAAATGAACGCTGTTCAAGAAAAGATGGAAGCTGGTCAAGTTTCTGTTAAGGAAGAGATGAGAGCCGTTAAAGCACGTCAAGAAGAAACAAAAAAGAAAATTACTTACATAATATAAAATAAATTTGAGGATAAGGAAGGCAGAATAGATGTGGTTGAAAATAAAGTTTTTTCTGTCAAGGAACAAATAGAAGAGAGAGTTTCTGCCGGGAAACAACAAATCGATTACGAAGTTTCTGCTGTGAAAGAACAAATAGAAGAGAGAGTTTCTGCAGTAGAACAACAAATTGATGACAAAGTTTCTGCAGTTCCCAAAGAGCTAGATAGTTGCTAGATAGTGAAAACCCCGTTTTAAAGCTTTCAAGATTTCTGCAGTGAGTGGCAACAGTAATGGTCTATCCATCAATAGGCATATCGATGGAGTTCCTTGTAACATGATCATTGATACAGGAGTTAATGTTTCCGTCATTCGAAGAGATTTAGTTAAAACAGTTAAGCATAAACTGATTTGGACGCCATCCTGTGTTACCCACCAGACTGCGTCCGATGAGAAAATCGGCATAGAAGGAAAGTTAAACCTGAACAACATCTTTGGAAATGCCACCTACTATCACACGGCATATGTGGCGGATATTACAGATCCTTGCATACTAGGATTGGACTTTTTAAGGAAATACAATTTTTCCTTGGACTTGAAAAACCACAAACTGCTTTCAGAATCAGAGGAGATATCTATCCATCATCAGAAAGGATCCTCATCTGGAAACGCAGTCGCGTTGTCTGAACGACTTTGCTAAGAAAGCTGCCGAAATCATATTAGGGTCGAAGAGAAAACTGAGACTACCAGCAATTCTCCATCCCGGATGCTCATAGGTCGTGACCTTCGTCTACTACTTAGTGATCTCTTGGTTGGTCACCTTGCAGATGCGCCTTCATCGCCTGAGGAATACGTCCAAGATATACAGTCCCGGTTTGAAGTGATACACCGTTCTGCACGAAAGCGACTTAACTTGGCAACGGAGAAGATGAAGACCCGATACGACATGAGAGCTACCGAACATCGTTTCAACGAAGGAGACAAGGTGTAGTTGTGGAATCCGACTCGTAGAAAAGGAATTTCTCCGAAACTACAGTCACCTTGGAATGGTCCTTACACAGTCCTAAACAGGCTGAACGACGTCGTGGTTCGAATCCGCAAGTCATCGAACTCTATGCCTAAAGTCGTCCATTACAACAGGTTAGCTCCTTACTATGGCCATAATACGTAGCGGATATAATTGTAAATAGTAATGTAAATAGTATAAGACCATGGTCCTTTTTGTATTTAGTATTTGATAGTGTTTGTATTTAAAAGTATTTGTATTTGATAGTATTTGTATTTAGTATTTGACAGTAGACAGTATTTGTATTTAGTATTTGACAGTATTTGAATTGTATTTAGCGTTTGATAGTATTTGATTTGCTGAAAGCTACTTATTGCAATTATTGTTTATTTTGTTATTCTAACGTAATGTTTATTATTACATTGATGCCTTAGTTGTAAGTTTGGCTTCCTGTCCAAAGATTGTACTGCCCGGGACGTGCAGTCCTTGAGAAGGGGGCAGTGTTACGGATTTCATATTTATTTAGCTCTTTATTTAGAATTGTAATTAAAATTGTTTTATTTTCCCGTGCAACGCATACAATGTTTGAAGAGAAAGCTACGTCGGAAAAGTAAAAATACAAGAGCGCTTGCATTTAATATTTAATAAATAAATATCTCGTAATTGCTGTTGCCATCCACAAAAATCGAGCTTTTACCAGAATGTTCTAATAAATAATTAAAAAAGCTTATAAAAGCCGACTTGAAACATCTCAGTTCAGTTGCAGTTGTAGCTGTTTAAGCGAACTGCTGTTTGTTTACTTAATACTGTGATTGATTGTAGCGAATTCGCTGTGAGATTGTATTAACTTAATCTGTTTTGAAGTGAATTCTGTTTAACGTTTAAGATATTATGATATTGTACGAATATCTTTGCAGAAATATTTCAACATTTTGATTTCTTGGTGAAAGAATAAATTTTTGTTAACTTTTTAAGGACTTGTGCATTCAATCGATAACGAACCCGTACGTACGCAACAATATATTGGATATCATTTTGGGACATATTTTGAATTGAATACATTAATTCGATAGATTTGAAAATTATATTTACTTGTGACAAAAATGCAAGAGCATTTTAAATTGGTAGAAAATGCTTTTGAAGCTGCTGCTTAAAATGCTTTATTTAATTCTTTCAGTTTATTCAATAATACAGCTATAATTTCGAAAAAAATATTAAGATCTTATGTTTTGGCAACAACTTCAAATTCGATAGGGTTATTAAATGACATAATTGTGTAGTGTCTAGTAGAACAAAACATATTTGGTATAACGCTTTTAAATACATTTCAGATTCCGTAAAATACGCCTTATGATCTACATACAACTTAAATTAAAAATATGATGTGTACACCAGATGACTTCCTTGTACGGAATATTAAATTATACGAGTTTTTCCTGGCGTTCATTTAAACTTATTTCTGTGAATTTCATTAGAGATATATTTCTCATATAAATAATTCAGTTCTCACATCGCGACAAGGAAAAAATACATAAAAACACAAAATATCTATATTAAAAACTGAAAGATATAGAAAAACATAAAATACCAGATGCAGTTAAAAAAATCAAAACCTTTTTTTTTTCTAATTAAAACTACAATTTCTACGCGAAAACAAGCAATTCAGCCACCCCTCTAAACAAGCAATTCGACAGATTTTTCGGTGCACAAAACTGAAAGTTTACTTTTGGTATCACTCAGCGAAAAGACACTGAAGGCGTAGAAACTGACGTAATTTGTTGTGGACGCTCTTGTTGAGCCAATATATGGGATAATTTAATAACTTAAATGATAATTTCAAAATGGATTAAGCATAATTTAATTCTCAATAATAAAAGAAGATGTTACTTTGTTGTTGCGAAGCTTAGTTTCTCGAGATTAGCAGCAAATCCACTAGTCTGCTAAGTTTAAAATGTAAACAAATATAGCTGCAATGGCAAAAAATTAGGCTTAGCCGCAGCTAAACAACCTTTAAATTGTTGATAATTCTACAACTATAACATGCAGATTAACTAAAGAGATAAAAATTTAACCGGAAGATAAGAACAACATAATTCAATCATTTTTAAAGACAACCAAAATAGAAGGTGCACATCTACGTGTTATAGCAGTCCTAGATACAAAATTTCAGCGTTCTGAGGATACTCGTCTTTGAGTTATGCGAAATAAATGCATACATACGTACGCACGCACAGACGCCACGAAAAAATCTCTTCAGAATCCATTTTAAATCAGTTTTATAATTTTTTCGGAGAAACAGAGTCCTTTATTCTGTCCTTATGTACAAATGTCTCGCAAAAACATCGTTAAATTGCACTCGGTAGCGGTCAAAATGGATATTTATTTTGAAATATGGTACCCGAAATTTTTCGCGATTACAATACTTCCTTTTTACTTCGTACAAGGAAGTAAAAATATGCTAAATGATTATTTTAAAATGCGCGCTTTAAAGAAATCGCTTGCAAAGTATTTTCCAAAGTTATAATTGCTTTCATAAACTTCTGACAACAGTCCGTAATTCGTTTCCTTTTACGAATTTGTTTGCAATGAATAAACAATTTTTTCTTTAATTACCATAAATAACCAATGTAACTGAGTACGAACCTGCATTTTGTTTAGCTAATTTCTTGCCACTAAAACGTTTGAAATGTCACAGGAAGGCTTTGAGAATAGCAATTCGTCAAATTCAAAATTTTCAGTGATTCATTTCAGCTTGAGATGTTTAGGAAAAGCAGAATGTACTTAAAAGATAAATAAGTCTTTTGCAGAGCACGCACTTCAACTAATGAGCAAAGCGACGATCGTATGAACGATTTAGTACTTTAGGATCGTCGTTTAATAATTAGAAATATTAGTAAGTAATTCTTTGAATTTTTCCGACAATAACAACCTGCTGAAGAAGCTAGAGTATCCTTTTTCGAAGCGCTTCCATCTTGAAAGCATTGTTATCAGTGATGAAACATAGATCGTTGATTCTGGTACTCAACAATCAAGTAAATGACACTTGACATTTGAAGCCAGACTGAAAAGACCATACCAAGTTCGATCTAAAATCAACGGAATGCTAAATTTTTTTTTTGATCTTAGAATTGTCGGGATCAAAGTGTTCTAACAATTAGTCAAAACATTAACAATGAATATTAAGTCAATGTTTTGCGGCATTTGCATGTTATAAAATGTGACCTGAATCATGGAGAAATAACTCATGAATTTTGTACTACGATGATGCACCAGGTAATTCGCGGTATTGGGTAAATTTATCAGATGTGGGTCTGAAAGTTCCGAATTCAACTGATATGACATTCAGTAATTTTTCGAATTTCCAAGGTAAAAACTGCTGCTTCGTGGTATTGACATTCTATTATTTGTTTACGGTCTATTCAATAAAAAGAAACTGTGATTTTGAAAATTCCAAAAATGTTTAATGAAGGCGACTTTAATGCATATATCGAGGACTGGGGGGGGGTGAAGAGGAGCGCTGACATAAGAAAACTGCAGTAGGAGATGGTAATGGATATAGTATGAATATGTATTATAAGGAGATGTAATAAATATTGACAATTAAATTGAATTTTAATTTGAATCATTCCCTATTTTTTTATTATAGTAGTATACATTCTGTTCACAAAATTTCTTACACGGGTTAATATGCGTAATCACGGGCCGCAGACCTTATATTCCGCAGACATGGCCGGCCGCAGACACCTGCAATTTAAAAAATATTTTAAATGACGAAATATTTACGTTTTGGCTTTTAACTTCCTTGTACGAAGTAAAGGAAGTATTGTAATCACAAAAAATTCCGGGTATCATGTTTCAACGAAAATCTGCGTTTTGACCACTATCGAATGCGATTTAATGATGGTTTTGCGTGACACCTGTGCACTGAAAAACATTTGAGTTCAGTGCTACACTATTTAATGCTTCAAAGTAAGAGGTAGTACCAAAACATGGCTCACTTGCTTTTCACAGTGCACTGAGATATGGTGCAACTAGCGTAGACGTTCAACTTTTCACCATTTCAAGGTGCCAATCAAAGCACCGTGTAGCCAATCAAAGCGAAGCATTCAGCGTTTGCCTGGTCTTCCTGTGATTCCATGTTTTGAAAGTTTAATGGCGGTTGTTTGTGTGTGTTAACGGATAGTAGGCTGTATATTCGATAATTACAAGATATGTATATTTTTGGTTTGTTTCCGTTTTGATTTATGCATGTGCATTAAAATTTGTGTATTAATGAAGTGAAAGATACAAAACGGTGTTAAAACGTATTCGCAGTAACTTTTTAATGATTTTGTTAGCGTGAATCACGTTAGTGTAAAGCCTATTTTCACCACTTGGTTATTACCACTATATTTAACGTATCTGAATAGAACTCTGAGAGGAGATTCCCGAATATTTCTAGTAAAAATATTATTCATAACATCATGTATATTTCTGCATATATTAAATAATGCGTATTTCTGCATATATTACATAATATGTATTTCTGTAAAATACATTATAGTCATTCTGTTGGAAACAGAGAAATCGAACATAGAATGCACTGTAAATAACTAGCTGTGGGTATAAACAGTGATGGAATAGAAATTATACCCACTCTTGTGACCCTGCGTAAGTAATGTCTTGGTACAATTATTAAAAAATTTTGAAAAAATCTGAAAAGTATATGCGTATGTATGTATATTTTATGTATATAGTCGTCGATTTCAGTGTCAATTGCGGAAAAGTAGGTAAATTTACAAGCTTCAGAAAATTTTATTCCAAATAATAATTTACAATACACATAATTGTAAAGTAATAATAAAACTTTATTTGTTTCAATTTAACTTTTAAAAAGTGTTCCATAGAATGCAAGTACATGATGGTGATTGTGACCACGAGAAATAAGAAACTCATAATTAATGTAAAACACTTAAAAACATTGAGGTGAAAATTTAAATACTACGCAAAATTAAATTTATAGTTTAATTTTTCTCTAGATGAAAATCTTGGAGTCAATCGTCATTGCAAGTGAGAGAAATTTCAAATTATCATCAGCATATTGTTGTTAAGTATGCTTAATATCCAAGTTTTTCTTTCTCTGCAAAAATGCGCTGATTATGAGATGATTATGAAAACTTTCCCTGAGGATTACAGGAAAATTTAAAGTAATCGATTAACTTTAAAAAGGCATTTGTAATATTTGTTGAACTGGCAAGTTTTTTTATTGCTTTGTTAAAACTTTTGTTTATTAAATCTGATTGCTTGGTTAAAGGCATTTTGAAATATTATCTAAGTTTTCCTTTTTTATGAGAAGAATTTTTTGGTAAAAATGCAGTGAATTATTTAGCCATGTTGGCAAATATTCTGTTTGAATGCATGGTTAATAGATCAGACTTGGTATTTAAAATTTTTTTCTTTATTTAATATAATAATATATATTGAACTTGTACAGTTGTGTTTATTATGTTGCTGGCACCAAGCTGCTATAAAAATGCCAAAACTCTGTTCTAGATACTGATTCAGCTTAGCGTCAAACGGGCACAGAAGTTGCAATTTAAGAAATTCTGTGCAATATCTGTGCCAAACTGGGATTAAATTTCTGTTTAACTTAACGTATTGATACTTTATCCCAATCTGTTGCGAAGATAAATTGTTAATTCATTGAATTTCTCAAGATCGTAATATTTTTCATAGCTGAAATGACAAAAATAATAATAGCTTAACCCCTCTGAAAATCCTGCAAAATCATGTTTCGTTCGTAGTTTGAGGTGGAACTTAAATGACTTTGTAATACGGTTTCCGATTTCAACACATAACGTTTCGCACTTTATGGGGAAAGCTTTATGTATGACTTGTCTCATAAAGTACAAAAGAATTTAATTAATAACTTTATTTAGAGTAATAACAATTAAGAGACTTTTTTACTTCCTTGTAAGAAGGAAAAAGGAAGTATTGTACTCGCAAAAAATTTCGGATGTCATATTTCAACGAAAATATCCATTTTGACCGCTATCGAATGCAATTTAGCGATGTTTTTACATAATATCTAAACCTAAGGACAGAATAAAAAACTCTTTTTCCTCCAAAAATTATAAAACTGATTTAAAATGGATTCTGAAGAGGTTTTTTCGCTGCGTCTGTGCGTGCGTACGTACGCATGTATGTATGTATCTCGTATAACTGAAAAACGACTAGTCTCAGAACGCTGAAATTTTGTATACAGGACTGTTGTAACATGTAGATTTGCACCTCGCATTTCGGTTGCAATCGGCTGCACCAAAAGTATATAAATATATGTATATATATATATATTTATGTATATGAGTAACAGTGCATAGTAATTTATGTAACGAGTAAGGCTCAGTGAGCTCAGTTTCTTTATTCTTATATGTTTGTAAATTGTGTTTTTTTTGCTTTAAAAATGATTGAATTATGTTGTTCTTATCTTTCGGTTAAGAGATTTTATGCCTTTAGTTAACCTGCATGCAATAATTGTGGAATTATCAAAAATTTAAAAGTTTTTTTAAGTGCGGCTAAGCCTAATTTTTGGTTATGATAGCGGCCATATTTGTTTACATTTGAAGCTTAGCAGAATAATGGATTTGTTGCCAATCTAGAGAAACTAAGCTTCGCAACAACAAAGTAACATCTTTTTTTATTATTGCAAATTAAATTATGCTTGATTCATTTTGGAAATATCACTGAAGTTATTAGTTTGTTTTTGCATACAAATTGTAATTTTAATTGTTTTAACTCTACTTGGTATTTTATGTTTTTCTATATCTTTCAATTTTTAATGAAAATATTTTGAATTTTTATGTATTTTTGCCTTATCGGACGTGAGAACTGAATTAATTAGTAGCGCATGCGCATTAGATAATCGGCGCTGAATCGTCTGTGAAATCGTTTGTGTTTAGCGCCGTAGTTTGGCTATGGTAAATATATATAATGAACTTCAAAGAGTGCATTTATTCTGTTGTGGTTCATGCGCTATCGACGAAGTAGATTTAATAAAAAATTCGCTAACTGTTAATCCAATATATTTAAATGAAATGCAGTAAAAGTTGTGTATAATCTAATATTCGTACAAGAATGTCATGTAGTGTATACGTTACGGTGAAACACCGAATTCTGGAGAATGTCGACTTTCACCGGTGAATGTCAACATTCACATAGTTGCTTGGTGTATGTCGGAAATATTTTCCAAATACTCTTATTTCTGACTTACACCGGTAAATGTCGACATTCACCATGTACTATTGATGAATGTTCAACATATAATAATATTATATTTTCTTCTTCGTAATTCAGTCGCAAAAAAACGCACTTGAGATTTAAAATAAGATTTTAATAACATAAGAACTTAAAACACATAGTACATTCAAAATGAGAAAGGAAAATAATAAAATTTAAAAACTTACTTAATAATACAGTACGTTCTAAATGAGAAAATAGAATAATAGTAATAAAAAACTTACTAAATTATGTGATTCAAATCTTATTAATTGCAACAACTTAAACTATTAAGATACTTTGAATTGCACAAGAGGACCTTGCTTTTTTAAAACTGCATTTATGACAAACAGCCAGTCGCCTCTTTGTCTACTCTTCTCTTTTCGACCTACACTAGAGCATATCTGTGATTGTCGACATACACCGGTGAGGGCCCGAATGTACAAGAATGCAATGTTATATTCGATCTTTCACCGACGTATTTGGTGAATGTTAACATTCTCCGGTGAAAGTCGACATTCTTCAATTTCGGTCTTTCACAGTAACATATACATCAGATTTTTTTCTGAAGTGATAAGGAGGTGCTACTGGGATTGTAATTATATCTGTATAAATCTTCAAAACGAAGCTCGATTGTTTAAAAATATAAGTGATTACTTCTAAGCAATTAAAATATGAGCTAAGAGTTATTTCTTCATATACCATTTTGTTAGTGGTAAATATGTCAGAGTATTAAATGATAGATTAACTAACATTCAGTTCATTTTTTATTTGGTATCAGCAATTTGTAGATCTCAATACTAAGTTTTTTAACCGCACAGTATAATTTACTGTAGTCAAGGGCAACAAATATTGCCAGATATGGTTAACTTCTCTTAAAAAGCATTATATTAGTGTCAGAGAGAAAGGACCAGTTATACAGGAAACAGATAAAGATAATAGTACAAAACTGATGCTATGAACATTACTTGAATATTTTTACAAGCTGAGTTTTGCTTTATATAATCTAAATCCTATTTTGTATTTGAAAAATCTTAAATTTTCACTTAATGTTACTTATGAAATCATCCGAAATAACAATTTGGTTTTGAGACATCCATTTTTTAATTCAAATAATATGCAAAGGGCTATTTGTTCTTTATCTTTTTTGCAATTATTTTAGGTAACCTTTAAGTGCATATACATCAACACAACAAAAATATTTAATAAATTTAAATTAAATATTTATGCTTATAGTTATTTCAATATAAATACGATGATGATATTAATAAAGATTTTCAAGATGACAGTAATAAAGAAACTTTTCAGTTTAAGTTCTCAGAATATATTTCTGATTTGTATTAGTAACTACTCCAGCTTTCATTTTATTACTTCAAAGTACTGCAATATTCAAATATATTGCTTCTTTTTAAGCTGTTGAATTTAAAAAATATGTTATACGAAAACTTGCATTTTGAAAATTTCCTATTCCACTTTTTTAGCTAACAGTGCTTTTTGAAAACATATCATTACATCAAGGATTAACGATGGGCGTCAAGGAAATTTTATAGGAGGTCAGTGATCATCTGGGCATTGATAGCCGAATATGCAGTGACAATTAATCAGCATAGTTAAGTTTGAACAATTTAGTACGTAATTAAATCTTGTACGGTACAACAGTTTGTGTATCTCTTCTAATGATTATGAACAGCAAAAACTGATTACTATGTGCATAAGACTACCACAATTGAATTGAATAAAAAATTCTAAATTTGGGTTTCATGATGCTGTTAAATACCCTATAGAAATTTCAGAAAACCTTTCACAAATGTATGAAAATAAAAGCTGCATACATGTGTGCTTCCCAAGATTTATTGGTTAAAGCATTCCAAAATGTAAACCGCCGAAATGCTTTTTGTTAATATTATTAAATAATTGAAAATTATCCTCTACTCCTCATCAAAATTCAAAAAGTGATTTATTATTAAATTGTCTTTTGGTTTCAACGCTTGTGAAGTCTATGAATTTTTCTTCCTCATCAATTGAGAGTCCTTCGGGAGGCTTATGAAATGAATCCCTAACCCACTAGTAACTTGCTATCAGTTTGTCGTCAGCAAGAAAATACTTTTTAAAATTTTTTGCCAGCATGGCTAAACGATTTTCAATGGTTACAAAAACAACTTTTACATGTTCTTCTTCAGTCTTGTAAATTTTAGTACAATCATTCACATTTGCAAACATTGTTAGGTTTTTTTGCTTTAAATATCTGCTTCACAATTCCAATTTTCCACAAAAAGCATTCACTTTATCAATCGTATCCAACATATGTGTATTCGCTCCTTGGAGTTGAAAATTTAAGTTATTTAATTTCTCGAATATGTGGACTAATCAGCTTAATTTCATCACAAATAAAACATCGCGAAAATTCTCGGCTTCCGGTCTGTTTTGTTCTTTCAGGAAAATGGCGATTTCTTCGCTTAATTCACAAACACGCTGCAAGAATTTCCCACGTGTTAACCATCTTGCCTCGCAATAAAATAGTAACTTTCAAATTCCACACATACAACATATGTCTTTACAAAGTGCAGAAAAGGTTCTTGATTTCAGGGGTCTCATTTTGATATAATTTACTACGGTTACAATCGTAGTTAACACAATATTCAGACCAGGACTCATTTCTTTGGAGGCCAAAGCTTCTCTGCGGACCATGCAATGTGTTCAGACCCACTGAGGCGGTTTTTGGTTTACAAGTGCTTGTATACTATGGAATCTTCCGGACATTGAACAAGCACCATCGGTGCATATTCCAACGCAGTTTTTCCATTCTATCTTTGCCTCTTTCATAAAATCAATAAAAAAATCAAATAATGAGAGCACTGTTGCTTTGAGTTCTATTGGGTTTTCAGAAAAGTAATCCTTTACTACTGACATACACTCTTAGAAAAAAAAAAGACGCACCACGAACGCACCGAAGAGATATAAAGCAAATTGGACACAAATTGATATGCATACAGGTTTCGACGGAAAATGAAAAATTTTACATTTTGGCTGCCAATGAATGAACGGTTGTTGCTACAACGCATCTGATCTGCGCAAATGGCAGGATATTTAAGAGGAGAAATTACGATTCCAGGTCATAAAATCTTCACGAATTTCTTTCCGTGTACTGTGGTAGAGAGTTACTATGCCTCGCATACAGGTGCGCGAACGATATGCGTAGATGTCAGAATTTGAGAGAGGTCGTGTATTGGGCTCAGAATCCGGTTGTCCTTATCAGCGAATAGCTCGACATTTGAGCAGGAGCGATACCACTATTAGACGATGTGGGCAGGAATGGGGGAACCATGGCCGCACAGAGTGTCAAGAAGGAAGCGGTAGGCCTAGAAAAACGACAGAACGTGAAGATCGAGCAATCGTCAGCGCGGCATTCACAGCCCCAGATGCATCATTATTATCGATTGTACGTGCAACTACCGCTTCAGTGACCGCAAGAATCATTCATAGACGGCTCACAGAAAGGGGGCTCAGGTCACGGTGCCCCTTTCGCGACTACCATTGACCTCTGTACAACGTCAAGCCCGTTTGCAGTGGTGTCGGGCTCATTCGCACTGCAATGTCACTGATTGGAGTAGTTTCAGTGATGAGTCCCGCTTTGAACTGAACCCCGATGACCAGCGAAGGCGAGTTTGGAGACGCCCCGGACAGCGGTGTGGTACCAACCTGACTGTCTTCCTGAAGACAGGCCGACAACCAGAAATGATGGTCTTGGGAGCCATTTCATTTCATAGTAGGACCCCTTTGGTTGTCATCCGTCGCAACCTTACAGCACAGCGGTACGTCGACGAAGTTCTAAGGTCCGTTGTGTTGCCCTTCATGTCACGCCACCCTGGGCTTACATTTGAGCAAGATAATGCCCTTCCCCACACTGCACATGTTTCTACTGCTTGCCGTAGTGCTTTCCGAACATTAACTTGGCCAGAAAGGTAGCCGGATTTCTTTCCTATTGAGCACGTTTGGAGCATTATGGGCAGGGCCCTCCAACCAGCTCGGGATGTTGTTGGACAGACTCTAGCCAGTTGGACAGAATTTGACACAATATCCCTCATTAGGGCATCCGTAACCTGTATCAATCGATGCCAAGCCGAATAACTGCTTGCATAAGGGCCATAGGTGGACAAACGCGTTACTGACTTTTTCACTTTGTGAAGCTCTATCACTTCAATAAATCATTCAATTTTTCTCAAACTGTAATCATTTGTTTTCTGTACATGTACATCACTTCTACCGATTTTCTTCCCATTCACATAATTCCTTCTTGGTGCGTCGTTTTTTTTTGTCTAAGAGTGTATTATCACAAAATCGAACATAGGGAATGAAATGAGTATCTTTATTATTATCCGTTGCTTCATCAAGCTGTATTGAAAATAATTTGTCGCACAACTTCGAGAAAAGCTGACACTATACATCTTCAGCTTTATTATCAATTCGACGAGCAACAGTATCATTTGAAAGAGGTACGGACTGCAATTGTTTTGAAAAATTATCTCCAAACATAGTTTTTACAATCTGAATTGCTGCTGGGAAAATAACCTCTTCACCAACGGTGTGGGGGTTTTTACATCTGGCTATTTAATATGAAACTTCGTAGGATGCAATTAAAGTTTTTTTTGATTCACAAAGTTTCTTTAAAAAGTGATTTTTGCTTTTCATATAATTTTAATTTTAATTCGAAGAATTCTCTGGGTTTGTTGACGTACTCACTATGAAGCGTTTCCAAATATCGTTTATTAGGTTTCATGCTGTCTGCGACCAACATTTTTGAGCAAATGATACACAGGGGCCTTTCTTCTTCATTTGCTTTAGTTCTGGTAAACCCCAAATTTAAGTATGCTTGAGAATATTGTCTTGATTTTATTTTCGGAACCACGCTTGTTTGTGTACTTGTTGATGCTTGACTATCGTCTAATGCTCGCTTACGTGCTTAACAAATTATCCATGAGTCTACATCAATCTCCTGCCGTGAATATCTAATATGGTGAATTGCAATTAACACGAAAGCATATATAACAGAGCATAGATTCGATAGGCATCGACTCGAATTGAAACTTGCGTTATCGAATGTTTTCCTTCTTTCTATGAGAAAATATTTGCTCAGCGCATCCTCAAGACGACTTCCACAAACCATATTACTTATTTTTTCTCTTTTCTTTAGTCATGCTTCTGTTTTTTTTTATTATTCCAAAAAAAAAGTATTCCCAGTTTCTAAATTTAGCTCACCCCGTCTAGGTTAACTTTCATTAACGAATTTCTGTACTTTCATATTCCTTTAACGTTATCTCCTTGTTTGGCTTTCATTTCAAATACTATAATATTTAAAATATCCCCGCTTCCATTCGCGTAATCTGTTCAGATGTGGTTTCTCGGCAACGTGGGCTCGCTTTTACTCTTGTTTTGGCAGTTAGTTAAAAATAATTTACAAACAGAAATCAAAATATTTTATAGTTGTATGCATTTTATCGTACGCGGGGGTGGGGCGATGGAAATTATGATTGAAAACTGGGCCACGAATAATGAAAGGTTTAGAAACGCTGTTTCACCACAATATTTTCGACGAGGATGGTTTTAAACTGCGAAGTTTCTGGACCGCTTTAATTTTGGCGAGGATATTTTTATCACTATGTTTTAGAGCTGCGATGTTTTCTCTTTGCTTTTTATTATGCCACGATATTTTGTACGACGACGTTTCCCCCTGGCGTTTTTTTCTCCGCGACGTTTTTGTCTGCGACGTTTTTGCTGCAACGCTTCTGGCTGTAACCTTTGATATGTGGAAATAATCTTATTAGCTGGTTATGCACCAATACCTGCCGGTCTTTTATGGTACACAAATCCTGTTAATAAGATATATATATATTTTTAAACAAATTAGCCTGATCAATAAGTAGCCAGTCTGCTAGAAATGCCTTTCAATTTATCTACTAATATTAGAAACCTTTTTTCTTAACTGATATATATTTTTTGTTTCTTACACATGCAAACAGTTTGCTCATGAATTTAATACGATTTCTGAATATGATCTCTAAAAAGAAATAGGTGTCAATTTCTGTCACATATAAATCACACTTTTCGTATTTTCATTTTTTATATACAATTTATACACAATTTTTCTAAATGCAAGTATATGAACGAGAGGAATGTTTAGAAAGTTAGATTTTGTAATTTTTATAAAACTGATATTTTTAAATTTGAAAATGCCAAATCATGAATATTTGCTCTATTTTAAAAATTTTTTTTATTTGAGGTATATGTCTAGAACCAATGGTTGCGAAAATAAATGCCGTTTAGTTTTATAAACATTGTGCACAAAAGTCACATCATGCAAAAAGAAAAGAGCTAACTACTCGTATTTTTAGAACACAGACGAGTTACGGTCTCAGATTTTCCAAGCATTTGGAGTTCTACATAGTAAACTAAAATCTCTATGACGGAAATTTTGTCAAGTATGAATAGGAAAATGAAAAAATTCAAATATTCAGAAAATGAAACGTTAAATGTAATAAACATATCCACTGAGAACTTGAATTTCTCTTAACAAATGTAATCTAAATGAGAACGCGGAGAAAATATTAAGGGTTTTCAGATCTCGAAACGTATTAATCAAAGGAGGATAATTAATTAATTAGAGCTTCATTCGAATGGCTGAGAAAATTATCACAATAGTTCTCCTAGTTCTAAACATAAAAAATAAAAGAGAATAAGACATTCAAAGGAGTAACAAGCGTAGAGTTATTTTTAATTTCATAAACTTGTAACTTGCAAATATTAATTAGGAATCCGATGTTAAATCACAGTTAATAAGTAATCTAATTAATAAATAATTGCTACCGCCTAATTAATAATTAGCAAACAAATGAACGCGAGAAAGGGATTTTCTGTAGTGCAGAACATTTCAAAGAAAATTAAAAGATGTTCCACCAGGGAGAAAAATTGCTTAGAAATATAAAAGGAGTGTAATTTATTGTCTGTAATTACAATTGAAAAGAAGTCTAAAAAGAACAGCGTATAAATATGTAAAATATATGACTTTTGATTAAGACTTTCTTAAGTTATCTTACTTAGAATTCAATATTTCTTCGTTTCTGGTAACTTTTTTTCATCTTTTTTCATACATGGTTTCATGACGTTTATCTAAAGATGACGTTTATTTTTCTCTATCAAATATTAATTTTAAGTGAAGGGTTCTTATACTTTTTGTAATTAATCTTAACGAATAGTTGGTAAGGATTTATTGCCTCTCCCCATGTTAAAAAAGGTTTGTATTGTAAGTGAGCTTTAAGACTATCTTGCAAGATTCTATTAGATTAAGTCTATCTTGGAAGATTTGTGGTTCGAATCTCAGCAAAGACGCAATTTATTTTTCATATTCCCTGTCTTAAGAAACCTTAATAGTCTTCGCAATGGCACCTGACATAAAATGTGGTGAACGATAATTTGTTATTACCTGGATTTGGTTGACAATTTGTCAACATTTTGGTCCGGTCTCTGTATCATAGTAATAAGTATTGTAACTGAATAAATGTAATCGCTCACTATATTAGCTGCAACCGTAATTCGACCCTCATATTGCTTTTTAGCAATTTCGAGAATCAGAAAGTACTAGAAATATCTCGGCGAGCGGTTGAAAACTATACAAGGTCGGAGATAGAGAGCATCTGCTCTCAGGTAGTTAGTTATTGTTGTTGTTAGCTCAGCTTGAGTTTCGAGTATAGATTCTCTCTTTGACTGAGCTTTACGTTGTCTTCAACGTTCATAGTAGCTTGAAGTGTAACTACTGATTGTACTCTGTGATACCATGAAGAGTTGTACGACTATTTTGGGGGAAAGTTTCGGATCTTTGACGTATTTATTTTGTTTATCAACCTATCATCGGAGATGTATGCATTCAATATATTACGAACCCGTACGCACACAACACTTTTTGGTGTCAGAAGTGGGATTGAATGTAGGAGTAAAGAGCAACGGAAGAGCAATTCAGACAGATACTTTGCTGCATTCAAAGAATAGACGAAAGCAAGACAATCCGTCAAAGAAGAGATGAAAGCTGTTAAAGAAGAGATGAAAGAGAGCCAAGAAGAGGTGATAGTAGGCCAACAAGAGATGAAAGCTGGCTAAGAGAAGATTGAAGCTGGTCAAGAGGAAATGAAAAGGGAAATTGAGTAACAGAAAATCCGAGGCTATGGAAGCAAAATAAACATTGTCGAAGAGAAAGTTGGAAGAAATTCAAGAAAATGTTTGTGAGGTGGAAAAAAAGATTGAAGAAAGAGTTTCTGCCGTCCAAGAGCAAATCGACCAACAAATAGATAATAGAGTTCGTACGGTCGCCAAAGAAGTTGATACCCTGAAGAGATTCGTAGCAACAGCAGGAAACAATTCTGATGGGTTTAAACTTTTACACATGCCTTCTCGTCCCACTCTAAAGCTATCCACATATGATGGTAAGACCTTCTGGCAAGTATATAAGACTCAACTTTCACAGTGGAGGAAGCGAATAGATGGGATTGGCGCGTTAGAGACGCGCTTAGGGGAGAAATGTTTAATACTTCAGCAGCTTCAATTAAAATCCCATCAACAGAAGAACACAGAAAAACTCCAGGAGCTCGCCATGGATATTGAAAGGCTATTTCACCTCGCCTTGTCAGAGTGCTCGACAGAAACAGGCGAAACCCTGTCCCTGCAGTACTTCATCGACGGTATACGGGATACTAAAATAGAGAAAGGTCTACGAAAGGCGGATGTTAAGGACTTAAACGCGCTTAGGAGTAAGCCATGAAATTCGAGACAGCCCAGGAAGCAACTCTTAGATACTACCACCCAGTCAGAGCTGTTCAAGTCTAGGAGCCAGTGGATCAAGTGCCTGTTGGTCTAGACTATTTAAACAGACAATTCAATGCTATGTGACACAATAGGAGTGACAAGAAACTGACCTTAAAGTGCTGGAACTGCGGTGCTGAAGGCTACGTAGAAAGAAATTGCAGAAAAAATTGCAGATTCCCCAGAGCACGGAAGCAAAGACCAATCCCAACCAAGTATGAATAAACCAAGTTGAAATAAGTACTGTATATAGTACTTATTAAGCTGTAGATCTTTTAATTCAGAGACGATCAATCTTGGAATTATAAGCATGTATTGGATAAAGAATCGAATTTCGCCGAAGTCAAGTATGAGTAGTTCCCCAGATGATGTCCTGGTGCCAGTTATAGTAACTCTTCAGAAAAAAGGAAGGTTAAATTTAATGAAACTCAAAGAATAACAGAAGAATAGTAATTTAACTATTCGAAGGCTTTGTTTTTCACCAGGGGTGAAAAGCTGCAAAGGCAAGCAAAACTGATGAATAAGAGAAATAAAATGATATTTGTAAACACTTTGAAGCATTTAAGAGCCATTTTCTATCATAAATTTAATATTTTCTGAATATTTTAATCTCCTTCATAAAAATGCAATGTACTCCTTTTGTATTACAAAAGGAATATTTTTCTGGTGAAGTGTTGGCATAAGTTCCATCTTGTGAACAATTTTTAAAAGTATAATCATTTCTTTTGTAAAGTTTGGAATTAGAGCTTAGGGTGCCAGAGCAATGGAGTTGTAGAAAATAAGAGTAAAATTGGATTCAATCCAGAGAAGTTGGCTGCTGGCTATTACAAGATTGTTGAAATATCTCCACAGATGTGCTACGTGTTTTGACCAGCATTCCACCTCTGTCTTTGCAATAGGATTTCTATTCTAAGAAATGTTTTTATACACATGCAAAATAGATATTATTAATTGCGATGATAAAATTGTAACTTCCTGTGCCTTTTCCTGTTTAATATTCCTTTTATCCAACCGAAAAGTAGAATTTCTATTCCTTTTAGGGAAAACATACTTAGAGTAGATAATATAAATATACAGCATACTAATGCGTATGGGATTGAAGTGAATTAAAAATTTGACTTTGTAATTTATTTCCGTGAACGAGAAAATGAGAATGAAAATTTTAACTCCGTGCATTAAGCCGAATAGATCAGGTTATTTGAATACTGCTAAAGACAGGATTGCAATCTGCCTTAGGAGAGTGATGTCTTCGGGGAGGGCTTTCGAAGGGAAACAGGTTCGCACTCAAGTCTAGCAATGTGTAAACTATGAAAATCAACCATGCCGCCAGCCCGTTCACCAGGTAAATCAATGTCAAACAACCAGTATCCATCGGTCTTAACCCAACGGCCACTGGTGGGACATAAATTAAGCTGTTATCGATTTATAAAACAAGGAATCTGAGGAAGAAAAAACTTCCTATAAATTCTAAATTTATTGTTTATACAAACAGCTTGTTAGTATAATTACAATCTCTTTCCAAACCTGGACAAAAAATATCATAGTTGAGTCGCTTAAAAAATTGTCCACTGAATTGGTTAAAAAATATCGTGGAACTTTAAATTGGGCCACGCAAATAGTGGATATTGTAGCAATCAGACGGCGGACTTCCTGACAAAGAAAGCTACACTACAAAAAAGTTTAAAACTGTAGATATACCAGGTTCGAAAAGAAAACTGAAAGTTATGAAATATAACTTTTTATATGGTCCTCCAATCTGAATACTTAAGAAAATTTTGTGCTCATTATTAAAAATGAAAACGTTTGATCCGCATACGTCAGAAAGTGTCCGAGATATATAATTTCAATATTTGGGGTATTTGATATTATTTCCAACTTTCTTTGAGAGGTCTGATAAGAAACAAATAATTCGAGATTGACCTTTCCTTCTTAAATTCAATGTAGTGACATTCTTTTATGATTTTTTATATTGTGATATTATTTAATTTACAATTTTAAAGAATTTGCTATGACAAAAGAATTTTTACATAAATCAATAATTTTTCAAACGTTAAAAGTATGTTATCAACATTTTCATGAAGTTTTATTGCTTTAGAATTATTATCTAATAATCATGCAAAAATTCCCTAATGCAACATTATTTTTAACTTTAATTGAAGAAAATAATCTTACGAGTTGTCCAAGAGCCAGAACCGGCGCTTGCCAGTATCTGATAGAGCACAAATTCTATGAGATTCTGCGAAATAAGGTCTCATTTTGAGAAAATTTGTATTTATCAATATTTTCATGGCAATTTGTATCGAAAGGCTTTAATGTAATCTATCAACATGAGAATTTTTTATCTAACCTTGCAGGACTGTGTGTTCGGTGCATATTCTTGGCGAACATCTTCGTGTAAATCTTTAAGTCCTGATCTGGAACAGGGAGCTGAATGCAGCTATGTTCTGTGGTAGAATATTGTGATTAAGTGGTAGAAGAACTGCACTTTAAAAGGATTTAAAATCCTCTTTTATTAAACCGCAATTATTTACAGCCACTTCCCAACTCGGGAGGGATACAGAAAATAACGACCGCCACTTGGGTCTAAACTGAACAATCAAATTAATTTAAACTAAAGCTAAATAGAAATTAAGTAGTTATTGCTCACAGAGCTATAACGCGAGGTTGGCCTCTAAACTAAATGGTGCGTAGCAAGGTTTAACAAATACTGACGCACTAAGATTTACTTCAATAAGTAATCACCGAACAGCGCTACGGCTTAGAATTTAAATACTAGCTAGTCAGGCGAACGTTGAATAGAGTAACAGTGGTCTGAGACTAAAAGCTCTCTCACACTGAGAGGTTCCTACCTACGGTTTAAATAGAACTTGGCTCCACTTCAAATTAGCATAAAGCTGAAACGCGCGCTTATTCTAACGGGAAGTTGAAATAAGAACAGATAGAAAAAGTCAAATTAAAATAAAACTTTGTTAGTTTAACTAAAACCTTACAACCTTCTGTTCTGCTTTTATTTACTTATAAATGCAAACATTTAGCACTTCAATTTTTGTACGGCCTCTGTATATCATATCCAACTTTGAAATGAAATGTCACTGCAACATTTGAAACCTCTTTTGTAAATTGAAGCCACTATTAACTGTTGCGAAAGTAACCTTTTATGTGATAATTAGCATTTGATGATGTTCTTGATATGACAAAAAGTACGGAATTACGACTTCGCATATGAACGGGCTGCTGATAGCTCTTCGTTTTTTCTCAGTGGGATATTGGTGACCTATTACATGACCGACAGGAGGCTATTTTAGTCTTCAAGGTTGATCCAGCTTTGTCCGCTTAAAAAAATTACTGACCGGAATACCAACATGCATCTATTGCATACTTGTCGTTGATAGTTTAGTTTGCATATTTCATGTGGCAACCTAAGCTCAGAAGTACAGTTTTGCCTTGAGTTGCAAGTAGTGCAAATAATTACATCGTTGGACGTAGACTGAGAATTATAATCAGTGACCATATTTTTATGTTATTCCTTAATTTTGACTAGCAGTGTTATAAGGTATTTTCTCCCTCCTTTCTGCATGTCTTCATGGTGTAACGGTAGCACACTCGGCGCGAATTTCGAGAGGTCCAAGTTCGAGTCCCGGCGAGGGCACTGCACTTTTTTCAAATCCCCTGCTTCAAAATAACCAAATAGATCTACAGTGGCGCCCAAACTAAAAGTTGATTGATGGTGATTCTTTACCATCAGGATTCAGCGATTGGGTTCTCTAATTACCAGTCGCTCTTTAAAAGGGGGGCATTTTCTTTTGCCTTTCTGCATGCCTTCATGGTGTAACTGTAGCACAGTCAGCGAGTAATCAGGAGGTCCAGGTTCTAGTTCCGGCGAGGGCACTGCACATTTGTCCCGTTTTAGGGTCAAAATAACTTACTGATTATATAATGTACGAGTAATACAAGATATAGCAGAAAGGCTCTGCTATATCTTTTGGTGTGTTACTATAAGTTTATTGATATAAATCTTAAATTTTCTTTCTTTCTAATAGCAAATTTTCAACTTTATTGCACACAATACCCCATGCATTTGTTCGTAAAGCATAAAATATCTTTAATATGTAAGACACTTTCTACCTCCTTACCGCGTGCTTTTGTAGTGCAGTTGGAAACATATACGGCTAGCAATAGGAAAGCCAGGAATTTCTAATCATGGTGAAGGCATTGCTTATATTTCACGTTTCCGGATCCAATATATAATTAATGACTACAAAAATACTGATTTATTGAAGAAAGTACGAGTTACGTATTTTCAAACTAGATGAATCTTTAAACATATGTGAAAAAAAAGAATGGGCCCTTACCTGGAATAGGATGACAGGAACGGCAATTGGCCCCACTAGACTGAGTGTTTCTATAAAATAAAAGCCTTGTTCTCTGGTCACCAAAGGGAGCTGTTCTCTGGTCCACAACGGAAGGATGACGCTGGATGTGTGGGCGAAGAATTTGGCGGCAGTATACAATATCAGAGACATCAGCCAACCTGAAAATGAAAAATAAAAGAAACGATTCTGATTCGAGATTTGTATGTAATAGTGAATAATTGTGAATTTCATCTTTTATGAATGAAAATAATGCTGTAAATAGTGAACTAGATATATTATAAATTAAATATATTTTAAATTATATCAATTACATACATTATTAGGAAACAAAATAAAGATTTAAATCATTAAGGAAGAGTTAATATATTTTAAATGGCTCAGTTTAGAAAACAATCAAAACTGGAAGACTTTATGTTATGTCGAATGGCAATACTATGGAAACTGGCTCGAGCGGGACTGGATGGCTGCTCGTTTTACTATCCAAGTGCAACATGAATACGAGCAAAGTTTAAGTGAAAAAGTCTTAAAAAAGAATTAATTGAAATCTTACCTTAGCGAAGGTTACCCTCCTAATTGGCAGAGCCCTAAACTGGCATAATAAACTAGAAATTTACCAGATTGCATGAAACATGATTAAAAATTTTATATCTTGTACTATCATAGTGCTTGCTTGATCCTGTGGATATGTAAGGACATCACAGCAAAAGGCAGCTGACGAGAAATTTTGAAAAGCTCAGTTGCAAACGTTTTAAACTTCAAAATGTTAGTAGCAAATATATAAGGAATTATTACATTTCTCTCACATCATGTAAATAGTTCGGAAGTTCAATTAATGACTGGAAGATCTGTGATCCGAATCCCAGCATGAATGCAACTGATTTTTCTTGCCTTCTGGTTTAGGTGTCAAATAGTCTTTACAGTAGCCCCGAACTAAATTTGGTGACCAATAACTCGTCAAAATCTATATTTGTATGACAGGGTCTTTTACCTCTCCTCACACGCCTTTTAAGCGGGCAAGACTGTAAGGAATTATCACATTTTCTCGCACGCTTTCTTTCGACGTAAATGGTTGCTACATCCAACTAGGTATTGGAAGATTGCGGGTCTTATCTCTGAGCAGTTTTTTCATGTTTTCTTACCTGAAATATCTAAAGACTTCTAAAAATGTTAAAAATAATTCAGTTAGATGGTAATGAGATAAAAGTATATGACAAATTACTGAAGGTAATAAATGCTGAAACAAGTATGAAGGATTTGAGGATTACAGTTACATCTAAAAATACCAGTTGCAAAAGCCCGAAAGGTTTTGTAATCTATGCATGATGTTGTAGAAATAAAACTTTAATTGTTAGAGCATCCTTGTTTTGCCATCCTTGAAGAATTTGGAACAAAAACAATACTGAAAATATTTAAGCTATTAAAAAAAGCACCTATAGATACGTAGATGTTTTAATACATAGATTTGATATGTAGATCACGTAGATTTTGAATAAAAGTACATAGATTTCGAGGCGATATAACCTCCTTTACAGAACTAAAATGTTTTTTCAAATGTAAGAGAAAAATCACGAAATTTATAGAAAAATTAATGTGCGGATCAAAAAGAAACAAACATACTGCTACCCTTAGAGAAAAATTAAATGAAATGTGAAAAGCTAAAGTATTTCATTTTAAAAAGTCTACATAAAATAGATTGGAATTAATGTCATTAGCTAAAGAAGATAAATTTCTATAAGTGTAAAATGCTTCGAGGAAATAAGTTAACTCGTTTCGCAGAACGAAATTCAAAATTGTTGATGGGCAATTAAGATTAGCTATCGAAGATTTGCTTATAACCCCCTTTTGAACATCGGATTCGCGTTCTTTGATGGAAAATTTTAACGCTATTTTATTTTTATCAGTATTTAGTGAGGTTATATATATATATATATATATAACCTCACTGATAAATATGCTGCAGACCCCCAAGCTTTAAAATCAGAGATGGGATCTTAACCGAAAGTAGAAAAATAAATTTAGATGATAGGTGAGGAAATGATTGGAAAGTTGAATTTATGGGCAAGGCAGCAATTTTATAAGTGATAGAAGGCTAAATGGGCGACTACAAGTTTATTAGAGTTATTTTATAATGCAGCATATTTTATGATGACAAGAGGGAAAATTGTGAAGGCTTTATCAACAACTGTTGTCTTCTGTCAACACCAACCGATTTTAAATAACTGCATTTCTAAGAAAGAAATGGTTCTGAAGAATAAAATTTACGCTAGTCTTAAGATTGCTTTTTACCTAACTGTAAATTGCTTTTTATGTAACTGTAAATTCTATTTTCTTCCAAATAAATGCTGCAGATATGCCTAAGAATTATCATTTAGATATATCATTAAGTCATATTTATTCGAAATTAATTTAGTTAGACACTTAAAATAAAATTCAACGAAAAATGTTCATCCAATTACCTTTGACTTACAGTTTGACTGTCACAGAGCAGTAAATTATCAAAAAAAGGTTTTATTATTTTTAAACTGCGCAGTTTGTTATTTAATTATAAATTAATTAAATCTGGAATATGAGTAATTAAAATTTTTTACTGTACATAAATCCGACAATAGATATTTGCAAGGAATGGTTGCATAATTGCAGCCTTTTGCAGCCTATGGTTGATAAATGTATGGCAATGTAATATAGCGTAACTTCGAGCGAAACGTAATGCTACAATCTAAAAATGTAAAGAAAGTTTCTAGTGATGAAGTTTTGTTCATATGGCGATCAAATTTATTCAGTTGAATTGGATTATGAGAGCTACGACAAAGCACATGATGATTATATGCTGTAAACCCATGGAAAATCCTATGCAGGCAGTACGTTTGCCTGAATTTGAGCTTGGGTCTAGTTACCACGTTAATGGTTTTACCGCTAAGCTGCTGGTTGCCTCAAATCAAACCAAAGCACACCATTAAACTTCAAAGCAGCTGGGCATCTTTCAATTACGTGTTGATTCTTATCAAGGTAAAACACTAATTAAAAACTTATTCAAATAAGATTAAACTAAGGAAAACCGCTGGCCATCAAGCATCTGATAATTATTATGTACAAATTCTGGTCTCAGAGTTTTTTTCTGTGTAATCTTTGACAAAAAGTGGTCATCCAAATAGGGGTTGGGCTGCGAAGCGGGCGTCGGAAATATGAGATAAAAAAACAATAGGACTTTTTTGCTGTCTGTGTTCATTCTAGTGACAGTGAAATTGTTTTCTCCTCCCTTAATGAGAACATGGTCCCTGGGGGATCTGAAGGAAATGGCGTTTGATAAAGACTTGAAGGGAAAGTTAATAGTTAATGAGCGGAGGAACGGATGAGCGTGAAAGTACCAAGTTTCCGACTTAGCGATGTCGATTTCGCGAAATTATGAGTACTTAGATGAAGATCAATGACACATTTTTGAGACAGTTACTCAATAAGCGTAGGAACAGATGAGTGTGAATGTGCTAAATTTGAGACTTCGAAAATCGGCTACCGAAGGCATGATGTGCCACGATACGGTTGGTTGGTTGGCTTTTAATGGCACAAAATCTAGAAGGTTATTATGCGCCAGACGGATGGTGAGTGAGATACAAATGCACGTACATTACTGAGTATGAATTGTGATCGTATCTGTAATGCTGATGAAAGTATATACAGATAAGCGTGAGAAGTGCTTTAGCATCAGGTAGAGCCGGTTGTAAGGAAAAAACTCAGTTCATATGATAGAGGGAGATACCTTTTAAAAACCTTATGAGGTTGATGTTGGGTTTTCTTCCAATCAGATCTGTTGAGTTGAAACTCGTAGAATTAAAAAAATGAACACGTTTTTGATTATAAATAAGACAGCAGGTTAAAATATGATTGACTGAATTAGGAGAGTATGAATTGTGATCGTATCCGTAATGCTGATGAAAGTATGCACAGATGAAGGTGAGAAGTTTTCTAGCAACAGATAGAGAAAAATATAAGAAAAAAGAACTCAAATCATATGGTAGAGAAAGATATCTTTTAAGAAACTTATGAGGTTCATGTGGGGATTTCTTCCAATAAGATCTGTTAAGTTAACATTCGTAGAGTTAAAATGATGGTCACGTTTCTGATTAAAAATAGGGCAGCAGGTTAAAATATGATTGACTGAAATATTGCAAGTGCAAGTGCCACAAATAGGTTCCTTAACTCTTTTCAAGAGATGCTGATGTGTCAGTCTGCAGTGACCAATTCGTAGACGAGTCAGCAGTACATCCTCCTTACGATTTCCTCTTGACTCCCAATTGGGTTTCACTTGCCTTTATTTGTTCAGAGTCTGACATTTTCATAGTTCTTGCCACCTGGACAAGATCTTTGCTTTGATATAATTCCGTATGTCTGTAAATAAGACTTCATTTTCGAAAGTACTATCAGCTGATTTTGCTGCAGCTTTGATGCCTACATGTCCGGGCACACAGCAGTACGCAATAGAATAACCTATGTTTCTCAAACGAAGGTGTGCCTTTAATATATCTAAGACCAAAGGGTGGCTAGTATTTGCATTTATTGATTCAAGAGCACTCAGAGAATCAGAACAGGTGATGAACTTTTTGTTATTCTGCTTAGAGATGAAGGTTAAGGAGTTTAAAATGGCTAGAGTTTCTGCCGTAAAGGTGGATGCAGCCTTATGAAGAAAACTACTCTTCATTACTTTATCACAAACAAAAGCTGTCCCGACATGATCATGGTTCTTTGAGCCGTCAGTAAAAATTGCTGTATAGTTAGAATGACTGTTTCTATGCTCTAGGAAGATTTGTTGGTATTGGATATCATTGGTATTGTTTTTCTTAAGTCCTCCAAAAATGTCAAGTAGGTGAACATTCACTTCTTGACAGGGTGCAATACCGAATAGGTTGAAGCTTTTGGGATGCAGATCACTTAGATTGAGTTCTTCGATCAGTGGGAGAAGACGGAGATCAAAAGGAGGGATACATGAAGGACGTGCTTGGTAGAGGCGCCAGTACCGATCAGAAGTCATGAGACGAACGGGATGTTCGACCGGTGACATTACTTTATAATGAAATTCAAGGAATAATTTCTTGCGTCTAAACTCCAGAGAAGGTTCAGAGCAGATGACATATAAACTTTGGACTGGAGATGTTTTAAAAGCTCCACAGCATGTCTGTAGAGCTTGATGGTGAACTGTATCCAATTTCAGTAGTACAGAAGGTCTTGCTGATCCATAGATAACACAATCATAGTCAAGTTTGGAACGAATTATAGCTCTATATATGCGTAGCATAGAACAACTTTCTGCTCCCCATGAAGTGTTTGCTAGGAATTTCAGTATGCTAAGGGTTTTAGTGCATTTTTTTTTAAATTTAAAATATGCGGAAGGAAGGTGAGCTTTCTGTCAAAGATGAGTCCTAGAAATTTTGCTTCTGGTTCAACTCGGATCAAGGAACCATCAAGATGCAGCTCTGGTTCGGGATGTAGATTTCTTTTGCGACAGAAATGTACGCAGACGGTCTTCTGGCTAGCAAATTTAAAACCATTGTTGTTGGACCACTTTACTATTCTGTTTAGAGCAATTTGCAGGTGTCTTTCGATATATCTCATATCTTGACCATGACAGTAGATCATCAAATCATCAACATACATGGAACCATGTACTGTGAGGGGAAGATCTCTTAAAATGGAATTAATTTTCAGACTGAAAAGCGTAACACTGAGTACCGACCCTTGGGGTACACCTTCTTGTTGTGCAAATACACGAGAGAACAACGATCCCATCTTAACTTGGAATGTGCGATCCCTCAGAAAGTTTTGAATAAAGGCAGGTAAGTTACCTCGCAGTCCAGTGCTATAAAGGTCGTGAAGAAACCCGTGCCGCCAGGTTCTATCATACGCTTTTTCCATGTCAAAGAAGAGTGAAACCACATGATTTCTTTTCACAAATGCATTACGTACTGCGGCTTTTAAAAACAAGACATTGTCAAGTGAAGATCTTCCCCTACGGAAACCACTCTGGTAGGGCGATAGGCAATGATTATTCTCCAGATAGTGGGTGAGACGACGGTTTACCATTTTTTTCCATAATCTTGAAAAGGCAGCTAGTGAGCGCGATGAGGCGATAATTTGAAGGATTCTTTGGGTCTTTTCCAAGTTTATAATGGGGATCACTATAGCATTTCGCCAAGCATTAGGAAAAGAACACTCCTTCCCTATTCTGTTATACAGAAAGAGAAGAGATTTTAATGATTCATTGGACAAATGCTTCAGCATGACGTAGGAAATGCTATCTTGGCCAGGGCTCGTCTTAGGAGTTAGCGACAAAGCACTCATCATCTCCAGCTTAGTGAAATCAGTGTTATATGTTTCGGTGTTGAGAGAGTTAAAATTGATGGATGTATTCTCAAATGCCACGATACGGACTTTGAAGTAATGAGAAGAGACTGAATTTGTCTCTTAGTGTGTGTGCATGCTTGGGAAATGGCTCTCAGTTTAATCTGACTAGCGGAGTCCAATAATGTAGGAGTCCGAAGTCTGCAGACCCCCTACTTTCTGTCAGTGTGTATTTGATTCTGAAATTTTAATTTGCTTGGATTTTTCTTTAAATAGGACAAAATCCTTAAATGTGATTTTCTTGCGTATTTAATACGTTAAATGGGTAATTCTGTCCTTGGACTTGTATAACAAGGTTATACTATTATTTACTAGTTACGTTTTCTGCACCTGTCATTATAGTTACGAGATTGAATATTGCATTATATTGATCGAAACTGGATGGCTATTTTCTAATTACGGTCGTATTTGTACTAAATTCTCAAAATGATCATTAGGCTGTAAGATTAAAATTCACTGGTCATCTCAATTAGATGTATTTAAAGATAGAGAAATTTTAATTTTCACAAGACTTGCATGATTTACCATGCTATGGGGTAATGCTCATGCATATATAATTCTTCACTGATTATGAGAACTGATGTCCATTTTCTCCACGTTATTCTATTAATAAAGACTTTCCTAACGGTAAAAACCTCTCCACTTGTCACCAACTTAATCGTAGGTAACTCTGACTGTTCCGAGAAAGAATCTAGTAGAGTACCATACAGGGTTTTCAAAATTTCTTGTATTCCAGCCTAAAGTTTCATAGAATAAATTTTTCTCAGTTTTTGTTATTCTTTAAATTATTATTCATCGACAGTCGGAATACATAGCTCTCGATTTTTAGCCTTTTTAGCTCTTTATTAATCCTTTTATAATTTTGCTGTGTGAATCGATCAGTTTAGCGACTTTCCAACTGGCCAGCGCTGCATCGCCAAATAGATTTATTATTTTACTGTTTTTTAATGTTTTTGTAGAATATTTACAGCTAAATGTTTCACTGTTATGTATTTCTAGATAAAGAAATTTATGTAAATAATTTTCAGAAAAATTTGAGAGTTCAGATTGGAGATTATCTTTGCGAAAAGAAAAAAAAACGAAATTAGAAAGTCGTCAATATTCGTCACTTCATCCATAGTCAAAATGTTTTAAATCAACTTTGTGAGTAGGAAAAATTAAGAAACATCTATGACGTATATCACAATTTTATATTGTTCACCACCTCTACGCTTTGATAATGATTGACTTAAATGTAATCGGTGTAAATTTAAAAAATGTGTCTGGTGTTAAAGTTTAAACACCGCGACAATGATGATGAGGCGCTTATCGATTTGGTTGACTTGTTTCTTTCTAATCGCTATCGGATAAATCATTACTTACATTAATTTAGCGCTTAACCTTTTCTTTTACGTTTCTTTAAAAAAAAAACTTGCAGGAAGCAAATAAGATCACGACTTCTAACAAAAATGGCATTAGCTACGCCCTAAGTAGCCCATCGTTGTTGTTGCCCTTATCTTCGGAAAACTGTTTACTTTATCAAAAAACGATACTTAATCGCATTTTACTTCATCGATTTTTTTTCACTAACATGGGTCGCTAAGAACATCGTAAAGCTTTTCCTTAATCTGTTAATAATGTCTTTCAACCAAATTCTTGAGTATGAACAGAAAACAATAGTGACAAAATTAATTACTGTTGTCACTGCAATCAGAGGAGAAGTAGTTGCAGAGACTGGTATCCATGCCTATGTGTTTGCTTGGCTTAATTCGTTGGAACATCAAAATATTTTTCTCTTGCGTCTTTCAGTTTTAGGTTAGATTTAGATGACAATAATTGGAATAAAATTAAAAATCTGATTCGAAACTGGTAAAAAGTCAAAAGGCAAGATGCCTTTATTTTTAGTTACTTTACAGAGGTCATTGACATTTTCGAAGCCCTCGGAAAGTACAAAAATCAATTTTGTATCACCAGATTTCAAGCCACAAGCCTCCAGTTAGAACCTGATGTGTCAATCACTTATTGTACGAAAATATACACGAAAGAATGCGATACGGTTTTGCGAGAATTATAAATTTTACAATAAAATGGATCATGATAAACAGCAATAACATCTAAATTTTATTTGCAGCCGATAAAAAAATTGCTATGTCAGGAAAATAACACATTCGCAACGTATCCACTAACGCAGAAGCAGTATATATACGTTCAAAAACTTTATCATGATACCTTTTCGCACAGAAACATTCATCTCCAAATGGTTCCAGACAATAAAGGTGGTATTGCATTGGAAGAAAGGAAATATGGTTCAAAGTCGGATGGCAATATTGGAATGATAATCAAGACATTGTCATTTACTTGTAGAGGCCTCAGGTTATTTTGAAGAAGAAGACGTGAAAAAGTACAGTGCCCTCGTCGGGACTCGAACTTCACCTCTCGAATACGCACCCATTGTGCTACCGTTACACCACAAAGCCATGCAAGAAAAAGGGAGAAATATCTTATATAATCCGCCTTTTAAAGGGCGACCCAATAGCCAAATCCTGGGGGGGTGACGAATTATCGTCCACCCCGTTTTAGTTCGGGCGCCACTGTAGAGTCATTAGGTTATTTTAAAGAAGGAGACGTGAAAAATATGCAATGCCCTCGCCGGAACTCGAGCCTGGACCTCTTGAATACGCGCCGAGCATGCTATCGTTATACCACGAAGGCATGTGCTGGAAAGAGGGAGAAAATATCTTACATATTCATAGCATTTTTGGGAAATTTAGTGTTTGAGGCCAATCCTCTGGCCGTTTGGAGGGTTAATAATAGTATGAAACCATTTAACTTACCTAGGTAAGGAATTGAAAATGCCTGAAAAAGGCTCACAATTCCACTTAAGGCACAGAAAATGAAAGTTGAGCATCTTCGACCAGAGTTTCGGAGGGTCAGCGTTGCCACGGCGACGGCCACTAGCTCGGCAGCGGCACATAGGCAGAAGTTGAGTTGTATACTGACTTCTGATGACAGATACACAGAATAGTACGTGAGGCCTTGGCACGCTGTCGATGAAAACGATCTGAAAATATAAAGAAAATGCACGGATGTTAGTTAAAGGAATTAATCGTTGATATGTACGTATTACTTATTATCCCTCTTTACTAAACTGACCTAATCATCAGAATGAAAAGACAATAAATTCACTTCATTATCCGAAATAGAGTTTGATAGCATATGATTAAATAATTGTGCAATAATGCGTAAAACCACACAGTCTCTAAACTAATATCTCAAAGATTAGTTTAATATTAAAAATAGCAAAAATAAATTAAAATAAATAATCATATCATTCTTTGATAGTTTTCTTTATTGATAATAAAGTAATACCTCAAATAACTGACTGTGAAATAAAAATGAATAACTCAGAAGCAATTTCAATTAAAAAAATTTTAAAGTTTCTTTCTGCATTTTATTTTCAAATGTCAAACAATATTCACAGAAAATATTAAAATATTGCAGTAGTATATAACAGTTTGAATGAAATTAAAAAAAAAAAACATTAACTTTAGACAAGGACTGCATTTATGCTGTTGTTAGGAATTTTCTCCTTCCCTACCTAACCTTTACTAGTGTAATTTAGAAGTACGCTTTGCTAGCAGTCGCACGTTCCTGATTTCGAATTCCGGCGATAAAAAAGATAATGCTTTCTGGCTCTGAAAAAACAAAACCGCTCTGCAAGTGGCTTCAATACTAAAATGTGATGGACAATAATTTGTTACAACTTAGATATGATTTGTTCGTTCAGCGCTCAGTCGCCCTTTAATTGGGAGAGAATGGAAGTTTAGCCTTAGAAGTACTTCTGCTAGGAAGCGAGAGGTGTGGAGTACGAATCCTGGTGAAGGCTTCATTGATAACGTTTCCTGCTCCAAATTTAACTACAAAGTTTTCAAAAGTTATATCATCAACAATCCATTTTCTTCTGATTCAGATGATACTGCATAAATGGATTGGATTTAGACATTTTCCCACTGGTGTTAGAAGGTTATTTTATTCACTACAGTTCCGGTTCTAGATAATATTTGTTGGTCAATGTTACAAGAAATACAGGTAAAATAGCTTTATGAAATAAATCTCTTAATGATGATTAGGACAGTTTTATGACATCGAAGAAAATGAAAGATCTTTTAATGATACTTTCTACTTTAGACTGATAGGATTGTACCGCTAAGTCATTGAAAACAATAATATTTCTACGAAGTGTTAATAAATTACAGTTATCGAAATGCATGCTTCAATAGTGGTGAGTACAGTGTATCTAAACTGCCATTATGGTCTCTAGAACGTTATTAGTAAATATTTATAAACTATATTTCACACTTTGAGTTACTCACATATTGAATATGGTCAAGTCATATGCAGCCCTTACTTTCGAAACTGTTAATCATGAACATAACACTTCCAGTTTCAAACAGAAAAAGCTTTCGATGACTCAAATATTCCTATTTTGTATTTAAAATAATGTTTTGAAAAAATTACGAAATCTAGCTGCACTTATTCTAAGAAATGGAATACATAAAATTTGACAAAGAAGACTGATCGAGACAATTAATTTAAAAGTTTGAGATCATGTTCATAGATCAATAACAGTTTGAAGATCGAAATACATAAGTTTATAAGTAACTAAATATGAATATCACTTATACGAAAAGTTTATGATGTTAACAGAATTAAGGGATGAGCATTGCTATGTAGATTGTAGCGAAAAATCCTGATCAATAAAAATCGAAATAAGATCTTATTCACAGATTCTTACAGAATTTGCATTACATAAAATCATGTTAAGTTTTAAGCGTTATCACATAGCCAACTCGCAATATTATATGCATTTATTAAATATGAAAAATATTTCTAATCTAATGATTTTTTGGTGTAAATTATGATGATTCTAAGGTAATAAGCAAATGAATGTTATTAACTTGCTTTCAGCATTTAAAAAATTATAAACTGTTTGTGTAAACATGCTTTGTTCTACTAAATTAAAAATTTACAAATTAATAAAATTTTACACACTAATAAATCGCAAAGAAATAGCATGGAATATTTTAAGTGGAAAAACAATTAACCTAGAATTATTCTAATTTATTTTATAATCAACCATTAAGAAAAGCTATAAGCTCGATTTTCTGGAGTTGTAAAATATCCAGAAATCTCACATATTACAATTAATACTGTCGGTCAATTTTTATCAAATGGAACTTAAATATCTATATTTTATTTTTTAAAGTGTGTGAAAACCTTTACTAAATATAATTATCAGCGCTGGTAGACCGCATAAAAGTTAGATTGAGAAATTATAAAAGAGTTAATTTTTTAAAATTTAGAATTGCCACAATATCAATAACTTTACTTGAAGGCATTTTTTAACGGAAAGTATGCACACATAGTAACGGAAAGTGTACAGTTTATGGACATTGTGTATTTATACTTTTGATGCTAGCACATATTTCAGTACTCTGAGAAGTTAGGTGCAAACATTAAAATAAAATTAATTTGTAAATCGATTAAGAAATTCTTCAGCTCATTTTGTTTTTGTTTATAATTGAATGCATTGAAGGCTGAACTTCGAAGATCATAAATTATAAAATTTTGATTCTTCAGAATCGTTAAAACTACACACTTACGGATCAAGCCAAAACACCCTTTATTCCTTATAATAAGGCTGCAATGGTTTCTAAAACTAATGTGTATATAAAAAAACTAAATGCATTATACGTTATGTCAATAAGATATATGAATATTTAAAAAAAACATAAAATTTTAAGTAATGAAGAAAATTTATTTCTTGCTTTTAATTCTCTCGGTGTGGTGTTTTAAGTAAATAGCTTTATGTTTTGAAATATAAATTAAAATTCTTACGTCACGGTGAATGGCAGTATTCTGGAAAGCAGCTTTTTTCTAGAATATGTGAGAGATAATTTAACGCTTGCTGTGTAGATAGAGACTTTATTAAATGGTGTGGTACTATCAAGCATCAAATGACATAATCACAAAAAGTAATCTGAAAAAATTCGGCTAACGACCTTTCTGAAATGAAAATATCTCATTATTCGATTTACAGGAAATATGTATTTGGTGTATACAGAAGCAGGACAATGTAGTTACCACATTTCATAGACGTGAATCTAATTAACTAGATTAAATACGATATTTGGAGTTTATCTATACTTGAAAAGATTTCACTGATTTCGTGCGTATAAAAGGGATTTCATTAACCCCGAATCAGACTTAGTTCCATTTTTGTGCTTATTGTGTTTGTTGGATTCAGTCGATATAATAGTAGGGCGTATGTAGATTAGCACTGTTGTAAGATTTTGTACATATTATTTGAGTTTAATTATTTACAGTTTAGGTTCATTATATTTTTGTAATATTACGTATTGTTTTTATTTATTAATGCTTCGTTTCATGTACTAGAATGGTCACATTATGTTTAAATTTTGTGTATTTTATTCAAAAGTAGTATTTAGAAGAGTTCTATGAAAATTATTTTGGCATTTTTTAGATAACTATCAGATCTTCAATTAATCATTTTACAGCTTCTGTATAATAAGATAAAAACACTAAGATTAGTTCCAGGCATCTGCACACAAAAGGGAATCGCATATAATAATGTAATTAACAGAGATTACCAAAACATATTTGGAAAAAAAATTAAGAAGAATAAGAAAGTTTAAAAATAAACGGCCGATGTACAGAAAATGAAGCAGTATGTGGGCCAATAAAACCTGGGCATAAAAATAAAATAAAAATAAATCTATTGTTTATTATGTAAGTTATTATTATTAATGCTAGTTCATTTTGTTATTATTTAAATTAAAAATTCGTATTATTAGTACTAATGAATATAATTTTATTTTATTTTTATATTTTTGAGTATTATTTATTTTTTTAGCAAAAATATAAAAAAATTACATTTAGTTTAAATCAGCAATATTAATACAAGTGAAATTAAGTTATTATTATTTAGAGTTAAAATTATTGTTCTTAATGCTGTAGGAAACAATTTAATTTTAATTTTTTAGTGTTTTACTTGTTTTCAAATTTTATTTCATACCTTGATTTGAATAGCACCCATGTTGTTACATTTTGCACAAACTGAGCATTTTTTTAATTGTTTTAATTTTATTGAATTAGATTTTGGTAATACTTTTTATTGATACGGTTTTATATACATATATAACATACAGAACTTTTAAGATAAGACAAGAAGTGGAAAAAAACCTTCATATAAAAGGTAATTTTTCATAAAACTGAGCACTGAAACATTTCAGTAAGGTACAGCAGAAATAAAAGCTATCCTAAAAGTTACTTTTACACTTTCCGAAAAATGAAACCTTTTAAGATTTCCTTTCCTGAGACTTTGCGCCTTGAAAATTAAAATGCCGTCAAATTTTGAAGATATGTCTTTAATATGAAGTGCACATAAATAATATTTATTTTTTGATTTTTGCAAGTTTAATAGAGGTATTTCTCAAAGTTTTGCAGAAGTCTATTCTAGATGCTGTACCTTTTAATATCATTATATTAATTAAGGTAAAATAACACGCCGAATAAATATTAATTTCGAAATCAAACAACACAAATAATCGTTTCTCTAAATTATACAGAAATTTCTAAATCACCTTGACATTTTACTAAAATGTAAAAAAAAATTATCCCTAATTTCATTCAAATCAAATCTAATCAAAAATCTTCCAATCATGTTTCAAGAATTCTCTTAAATTTCAAACTTGCCTTGCTTCGGTGCGTCATAAGGGATACACGTCAACAGTTATCCAAAATTGAACTTGAGCTATACAAGCTTCATCTGGAACTCGCTAATTCATATCCCAAATTCACTGCCATTGAACATAAGTCTTGCTCCACAACTAAGAATATAGTTAACCGTCATAAAAACAACCTGGCATGTAAATTCCAAAACCTTCTTTTACAGTCTTCTAATTTAAGTAGTTCAGAAAATCTTCCCATTGTAAATATTAAGCCATGAGGGATTAGCCACGGGAAGCCCTCTTAGTCCCATCCTGGCTGATATCTATATGCATTATTATGAATCAAAATTATTTGAAACTCTAAACTTCCCCGTATGGTTCCGCTACGTAGATCATACTTTTACTTTGTTTGACGGTAATAAAGATGATTTAAATAAAGTTCTTTCAGTAACGAATTCCATTGATCCTGTATTCAGGTAACGTTTCAACTTGAGACATGCAATTCCCTCCCGTTCCTCGACATTTGGGTCACAAGTTACACATCCAACTTTAGTACTACGGTTTACCGTAAACCTTAATCGGTTTGCCTTCCATCACACTTCAAATCATGTCGTTCGACTAAAAGTTAGCTTCATTTTCTTCCTATGTAATAAGTGCACTTCCATGTTTGCTCCTCCAAGTTGGCTCTTGATCAAAAACTAAAATATTTAAAAGCAATAGCTATTTGACAGGGGCTTTTCACCCAACATTATTAATCAAGCAGTTAAAAAATTCTCATCTCAGCATACCGAAAGGCACATTCTTGTTTTAGGAGATTATACAAATTCTGTTGTCATTCCTTTCTTTCCATCAGTTAGCTATAAAATTACTCGTAATTTATAGAAATTTTGCTTTCGTGTCATCTATTCTCCTATGAATAAAATTCCGAGTTCCATACTTAAGGACCCCATCTCAGATGTGAATTCCTAGGGTATTGACAGGATTCCTTGCCAGTGTGGTTTAAATTACATTGGTCAAACTAAGAGAGCCTTAAAATTTCGCTTTAAGGAACGTGAGGTATATGTTAGGAAAAAGGAAACACAGAAGTCCTCTGTTGCCCAGCATTGTTGGTCCGAAAATCCCACTTTCAAGTTTTCTGCAGCCAAAATTATTCAAAAAACATATTCCAATGGTGAATTAGATTTTACAGGCGTTTCACATTAAAAAAATATTTCTGTTCTAATTAATAATTCAAATTCTAATCCGTCTTTACCTTCAGCCTTTAAGGAAATTATGTTGTTGTTTTCTTGTTTCATCAATAGATGGCGCAAGTAGCTTAACTCCTATCCAGCCTTATCTTATCTTATTACTATATCTTAACTCGCTCATTTGCGCTGGGGCAGATGAGGTTGGTGGTTCTGTTAAAACCATCGAAACTAGTGCTGTGAAAATTTGACTTCGAAATTAATAATTGTATTAATAAGCATAATCTGTTTACTGTAAATTCATTATACTTTTTATTACATAATTGCGAAGTTTGTTTCGTTTTGGGCAATCGCAAATTTTGTAATATCTTCTCTTATATACATGATAAAAAAATAAAATTTTCTGTAGCTGCACGTATTTCACGCCCTGTTTATTTATAAAATGGAAAACTAAAATTAAAATTTTGGTAATTAAAAAACGGCCGAATGCACAATATGTTTTTCTTTTACTGTAAATGTATATTTCTAGCGACATTCATCTTTCAAAAAGGAAACAAAGCTTACAGGAAGAGAGCACGGTTTTGGACGTAACGAATTTAATTCAAATTTTGCATCATGATATAGAACCTTAAAATGTACATACTTGTAAACGCATAAGCATGCATAGATCATGAACGTCTTGGCGAAAATGAGGAAATAATTGGCAAATTGGTCTTATGTAAAATTTATATTATTAAAATGCCTTCATTTTTCATTTGCTGCAAAACCAGTAACGATAGCTGCTAACGTACGAAACTTCTAATAAGTACATAGTTCGAATGTTATTCGAGGCTGTATTTTCTTAATTTTTGTTCTTTTTTCAAAAGCG